>BPLR01015224.1:0-55515 GCA_021605095.1 Caerostris extrusa
TTCAATGGTGTTCTCTTGGTGGTAACGGGTACCTGGCGCTCTCCATATGAAAGTCCGGCGAGAATCAGACTGCAAACTAAACCTGGACTCGTCCGGAAAACATCACACAAGACCACTGTTGCGGGTGTCCACAGTAAATAACTCTCTACTCCACTTGGAGTTAATCGCGGGCGGCGAGGGAGTTGCGGTAAGTGGAACACATCTGACGAACCTACGAGCATATAGTCCAATGGGTGACCGCCAGCGTCTGTACACGGTCTGCGTTGAAACTGTCGTATCGGTAGCTGAAGAGAGCTGACAGGGGAACAGGTCACGTTGTGTTCCGTCTGTTTCTTTTGGCAGTAACTGCCAAATGCCATCATTCAGGTTGTAACTCGAGGAGACCTGTGCTGTAACATCACATTACCATCATCTTGGAATCGTTGCCAAAAGCCTGGAGATGACACTCTGGCCGATTCAAATTCTCGAATACTTCAGCTGGGTACGTTCACATTCAGTCGTCCGATAATTCTACCATGTCAAAAATCATCAAATGCTTCCTTTGTGCCATAACTATGCGGTTATTGCACTGAAAGGCTTTTAAAAGCGTTGTGAACAATTTTTACTTCTTTGCTACCATTCATATATACCCCTCTTTTTACATTCTCGATCATTGTGACGTACTATCCGCGCCATCTGGTGGCTTCCTGTAATTGCATATTCTTCTTCAAGATGTGTGTGATAATTCTACAGGTGAAATTTTTATTTAGAGTTCAATTTCTGTGATTCTAGTTACTCATGGTACGGTTGCTCAATGAGTGTAATATCGTCTGCCAAACGATAATAATGTTTTAGTTTTGGATAAAAAATTTTAGGCATCAACGAACGATTACGTTAAATATTCCATTAAATCTGTAGGCTCTAAATATTGAATGATGCATATCTTTGTTTAACAGTTTCTTTGAGCACCACCTGGCGTTTGAAAAGTTAACTACCGCTACATGACCTGAAAGAAATTGCATTCATTTAAAATGTCAGTTTACATTTAAAAAAAAAAAAAAAAAAATGAAAAATAAATAATTAAGAATTACGAAAATTAATAATTAAAGAAGAACGAAAAATAAATAATTAAATAATTACGAAAAATTAATAATTAAAGAAGAACGAAAAATAAATAATTAAAGAATTATGAGAAATTAATAAAAAAGAACGAAAAATAAATAATTAAAGAATTACGAAAAAAATTAATAATTAAAGAAGAACAAAAAATAAATAATTAAAAATTACGAATAGTTAATAATTAAGAAGAACGAAAAATAAATAATTTAAAAAATAATAATTAATTACATTTTTAAAAAATGTGTTCATAGCGATCATTTTAAATTCTATTTTAACATGTATTACAATGCGGAATTTGAAAAGAATGTCTTGACAATATTTGTATATCAAAGTTGTTTTACTATTTTTTGACAATGTTTTGATTTAGTTAAAATAAAAAGAAACGAATCTGGGTTTTAGTGTGGTATCGAGTTTCAATAATAATATATAGTCTGCCAAACGATAATAATGTTTTAGTTTTGGATAAAAATTTTAGGCATCAACGAACGATTACGTTAAATATTCCATTAAATCTGTAGGCTCTAAATATTGAATGATGCATATCTTTGTTTAACAGTTTTCTTTGAGCACCACCTGGCGTTTGAAAAGTTAACTACCGCTACATGACCTTGAAGAAAATTGCATTAATTTAAAATGTCAGTTTCCATTAAAAAAAGAACGAAAAAAATAATCAGAGGAAAAAAAAAAGAGTTTAATAAATCATTCCCCTGACTCTGGCATAATCAAAAAAAAAACCCTGAATACTTCGAATATTACACAGGCGTCTGGGGGAGTGCAAAAAAAAATCGATGAAAAAACTCTTATTTTAATCTGAATCTTAAATGATTCGTGAGCCATTATGTTCACATGTCAGGAAGAGTTTTTCTTTTCTTCTCTTTTATATAAAGACCTCTTTGAGAGAAAATGATAATCAAAAAAGCGTTTTTATATTTTTGTTGGGGATAACTGGGAAAAGAAAGTTTTAGAGATAAACAGCAAGCTAATTTGCTGCATGCTGTTTTTAAACGAGAATTTTATTCATGGCATCAGAATAAATGAAAATGGAACAAAATTTAAAATTTTGTCGAGAAAACTGTTTTCTGATTTTTTAAATATAGAAACTTTGTGGATTTAAAAATAAGATTTTCTTACTATGTTTCGAAATAAATGAAAAATGATCTGTTTATATATTTATGGTTTTGATATAAGGATTAATATTTTTTTTTTCTATTCAACCGAATAAAATATATTTTTACATATTATTGTATAATTTATTGTGGCTTCATTTTTAGGAACAAAAGAAACTTTTTTTGTTTTTTATTTTGAATAGATTAAATTAGGAAAATCCAGAATGAATAGAATTCGATAAATTTTGGATATATTTAATATATATTCTAGGAAGAACAAATATTAAAAATGTTAATGTAGGAAATGTGGAATGTTAAATAAAGTAATTAAAATGAAATGTTTACAATTTTCCAATTAGACATATCGTGCACTGCAATATTTGTTTTCAAAAACGAAGATATTTAGGAAAGTTTATAGATATAGTGAAGTTGCGTTTATTGTATTTTTTTATGTATTTTTATTTTATTGTTAAAGAAGTATGATTGCAGGAGGGAGGAATTTTGATTTTTTTCCTTAAAATGGAAGATAAATCTAGTAAGTAAATCCGAGCCAGAAAGTTTTTTTGTGTTTCTTCATACGAACCACAAATGTGGGTCAGTTGTCCATGAGAGGCCTATGATCTACCCGCTAGCAATTACTATTCAGGTATTATACAGACTTGAGTTAGTTATAGTATTATGTAGAGCTTTTGCTACAAAAAAAAGTGGAAAAATCTTTGTACATCATTGAATCTGGCTAATAAAAAATTAACGAGCCAATTAATTCATCTTAATTGTGATTTGACATTAACTATCAAGACACGATTTACTTTTAGTTACTTTTTCTCAAATTGAACATCGGCTGGCATCATGTTCCATTATTGTATACCACGATCATATACCACCAATGAGCTATGAGAGGTGGACATTACTTTCATTGCAGGGTCAAGAATTTTAGCAGTAATTGCCCCTGAATTTGTGAGGCGTATGGGGGAAATCTGGAAAACTCCCAGCTTGATCATCGACGCGAGATGTTTACACTCATAGTCAATTTATAATGAGTCTTCGACTCTGAAAGGACAACAGATACCACCAGTGAATTCGAAGATAACCGTATTTCCTTGAACCCTCCTGCACGTTAACTGCGACCGTTATCACTAAGCTGCGTGCTGGCTTTCAGTTACATACATTGTAAGAAATAACGACATTTTTTTCTATTTCTTTTAAATATTTTACATAATTTCTGATGTATCTATTAATTTACTGAAACTCTGTATATTACACAAAATGGTAATAATTGCTTGTTTGCAACATATAAATTGAAAAAACATAGCAATGAGTGATCCCAAATTTTTCCTTGTTATATTTTCTAGTATAAATATATTACTGAATTTACCGCATACTAGCGTTTGCAATTTGTCCTTTTGTTATAATAAACTACTAAATAAAGTCTTTTTCGAAAATATTTTTGATATTCCTACGATGAATTTTTTTTTTTTTAAGTTTTGATATTTATTCTGCTGAAATATTGGTAACCATTTAAATTCTACTTAAGGGATTGAAATTTATATGTCTTTTATATTTTTAAGTACTATATATAACTTTATATTCACTTAATACTATTGAATTATTAATATGAATCATAAATCCGAAATACTTTATCAGTTTTTATTAAATCCTAACTATTACAAATTGATAAAAGCTTTTTAATTTAAAGAAATAATGGAAGAAAACTTTTGGTTCAGTAGTTTAGGAACGAGAACAAAATAGACGAAATAATGCGGAAGTTGGGGCTTAAGGTATTATGTGACGTCTCAAAGAAGATGATGGAAAGAAGAGAGAAAATCTCATACAGCAACTCATTCATAATACATATATGAGCAAACAAATATTTATTATAAGATCCATTATTTTATAGCATTATTATAATATCCATTATATTAATCCTAAATATCCATTCTTAGCATTATTATAAGATCCATTATTATCCATAGCAATGCATTATTTTATTTAATAAATTTTATAAAATTTGTAAATTTTCGTCAATTGTTACTAAAATTGATTGCTAAAAATTGACAGATCAGAAGTAACTCCGAAAAATAATTTTTACAAAACAATGTCAACGAACTGTCGACATTACAAGACTGACCAATGTTTAGAAACTTTTTTAAAGTCACTATTATCAAGATTTTCATTATTTTTCACTTTAAGATTCCTTTAATGTCATCAAGTAACACATTTCTGTCATGTTATCCTCATTAGATATTCATATTATTTTCCATTTCAAAACTAATTTCGAGTTGAAGACTCTTAATAATTCAAGGCTATTCAATTGATAAAACATACATGATGACTTGGCAAGTCATCATCATCAGGATATTCATTATTTTTCCATTTTAAGACTTATAAGAAAATCTGCATATTATTATTATGTCGATAACTGTGAACATTTCAAGACTATTCAATTGACAAACATCCATAATGACTTGACAGGTCATCATTATCAGGATATTCATTATTTTATATTTTAAGGCTTATTCAATATTCAATTTCAGTGATTTTCAATTAGTAAAATTTTTTGTCTAGCCACCATCATTAGGAAATTCATGATATTTCATTTCAAAGCTGATTTATTCTCGGCAATATTTTAGAATTCATCAAAACTAATCATTTCAAATTTTATTTTCACACGTTTCAAAACTGATCAATATTAATAAATTTCTGTCAAAACACCATCCTAAAAGATATTCGAAATTTCCCATTTCAAGACCCGTCCCAGAAAGAAATTTCCCATTTTTCCCCCGACGGCAACTATGAACATTTCAAAACTGACCATTGTTAAAAACTTCTATCAAGCCAACATCATCAGGACGTTCATTATCTTGCATCAAGACATATAATCAAATAACATTATACAAAATTCTTTCTTTTTTGCAAAACTCCGGTTTATTCTAATGAAAACCAAGGAATTTGTACATCTACTATAAGTACATCTTCTTCTTCTTAGATTTATGAAATCCAAAGCATAGCACAAACTTTCTATTCTTAAACTGTTTGTAAATTTTTATTCGCCCTGCTTCTTGCTCATAAGTTTTTCATCATGAAAATTATATACGTTACTTTACTTTTTATTTTGAATTTTTTTATGACATATCTCTTTGAGAGCATATATAGACGAAATATTAGTAGAAAAGTTTCTTGTTTTCATTATATAGAGACTTTATTAACATAATAAATCATCTTATTTTAAAAAAGATTGAAAAATAACCATTTAAACCAAATAAGAATGTAAAAACAACTTTATTTTAAAAAAATAAAACTGCAGGTCTGTTTTCCTTTGTTATTATAATTGTTACCTTTCCCTATGTAATTCAATAAATAATCTAAATTTAAGATAAAAAAAAATTTTGAAAAAGGGCTTTATTTATTCTATTGAACGGAATTTGAAAGCCGTAAATCGGTGACAAATATAAAAAGGACTTAAAAAGATCACTTTAAAGTTAGCCAATCACGTGGAGTGATTCTAGCAAAAGCTATTTTTAAAAATAAAACTTCATACGAATATACAATCATCAAACAAAGCCTTCATTTTAGAAAGGGTTTCCTAGTTGTTTGAACAGCTTTGATGTTATTTTAATGTTTCAGCAGAGTTGAGATTTCGTTTTTCTTTTGATTTTCAACAATAGAAATTCACATTATATACTATTAATTCTGAGATATTTTTTTAAAAATAAAATTGTTTTTTTTTTATATCATTAATCCTGTATTTTAAAAACCTTGATTGACCTTGAATTTTAGGAGGAAAATAAATTTTTAATTTAATAATATAGTCTCAACTACAGATTTTTCAAAGATAAAATATATCTATATCTATATATATAATGTAATATTTATAATATTATGTTGAGAAGTTCTATATTATGTCATTAATCCTTAATGATATAATCCTTAATTAAAAACCTTGATTGACTTTGAATTTATGTGGAAAAAACATTTCATTTAATAATATAGTCTCAACTATAGATTTTTCAATTATAAAATATTTTACACGGGTGGAAAATCTAATATAAAATGTAATATTTATATTTTATATTAAGAGTTTTAAATCATTAATCCTTAATTAAAAAAACCTTGATTGACCTTGAATTTCAGGTGGAAAAAAACTTTTAATTTATTGATATAGTCTCAACTATAGATTTAATAAATATAAAGTATTCCTACACGTCGGAAAATCTAATATATAATGTAATATTTATAATTTTATATTAAGAGTCTTATATTATATCAGTAATTTAAAAAAAAAAAAACTTGATAGACCTTGAATTTTAGATGAAAAGAAACTTTTAATTTAATAATATAGTCTCATCTACAGATTTCTTCAATATAAAAATATTTCTAAATCACGGAAAATATATTATAAAATGTAATATTTATAATTTTATATTGACAGTTGTTTTATACATTATTTTTATAAACGAGTGGATATATTATTTTTATAAACGAGTGGATATATTATTTTTATAAACGAGTGGATACATTATTTTTATAAACGAGTGGATACATTATTTTTATAAACGAGTGGATACATTATTTTTATAAACGAATGGATACATTATTTTTATAAACGAGTGGATACATTATTTTTATAAACGAGTGGATACATAATTTTTATAAACGAGTGGATACATTATTTTTTTATAAACGAATGGATAATTTTTATAAACGAGTGGATACATTATTTTTATAAACGAGTGGATACATTATTTTTATAAACGAATGGATACATTATTTTTATAAACGAGTGGATACATTATTTTTATAAACGAGTGGATACATTATTTTTATAAACGAGTGGATATATTATTTTTATAAACGAGTGGATACATAATTTTTATAAACGAGTGGATACATTATTTTTATAAACGAATGGATAAATTATTTTTTATAAACGAGTGGATACATTATTTTTATAAACGAGTGGATACATTATTTTTATAAACGAATGGATACATTATTTTTATAAACGAGTGGATACATTATTTTTATAAACGAGTGGATACATTATTTTTATAAACGAATGGATATTTATTTTTATAAACGAGTGGATACATTATTTTTATAAACGAGTGGATATATTATTTTTATAAACGAGTGGATACATAATTTTTATAAACGAGTGGATACATTATTTTTATAAACGAATGGATAAATTATTTTTATAAACGAGTGGATACATTATTTTTTTATAAACGAGTGGATACATTATTTTTATAAACGAATGGATACATTATTTTTACCTAAACGAGTGGATACATTATTTTTATAAACGAGTGGATACATTATTTTTATAAACGAGTGGATATATTATTTTTTTATAAACGAGTGGATATATTATTTTTATAAACTAGTGGATATATTATTTTTTTATAAACGAGTAGATATATTATTTTTTATAAACGAGTAGATATATTATTTTTATAAACGAGTGGATATTATATTTGTTATCGGTTTTAAGTTGATTAAATTTCCAAAAAAATCTATATTCAAAATTTTTTAATTTTAAAAAATATTTTGCATAAATATTCAACATTCTTAAGCTTAGAGAAAATAAAAAACTCCATATCTGTCATTAATCCTTAATTAATGTCATTAAACCTTATATATGCCAACAATCCTTAATCTATATATCCTTAATTTAAAAAAAAAAAACTTGATTTACCATGAATTTTAGGCGGAAAAAGACTTTTAATTTAATAATAAAGTTTTTTCCAAATATAATGTATTTCTACATGACAGAAATTGTAATATAAAATTTAATATTTATAAATTTTTTTTACAGTTTTTTTTTAATTTTATTTTTATAAATAAATATATTTGTTATTGGATAAAATATTTTTAAATTGATGAATAAATCTCAAAAAAAAAAATCTATATTCATTATTTTTAAATTTTACCAAATATTTTGCATAAATATACAACATTCATAAGCTTAGAGAGATGAAAAATTCCCTATATATCATTAATCATCCTTAATTAATATCATTATATCTTATATGTATAATTAATCCTTAATTAATATCTTTAATCCTTAATCTATGTATCATTAATCCTTAATTTAAAAAAAAACACCTTGATTGACCTTGTCTCAACTATAGATTTCTTAAATATAATGTATTTCTATATGTCGGAAATTCTAATATAAAATGTAATATTTATAATTTTATAGTGACAGTTTTTTTAATTTTATTGTTATAAATAAGTACATTTGCTATTGGATAAACGGTTTTAAGTTGATTAAATTTCCAAAAATTCTGAATTCAATATTTTTAAAGTCAACCAAATATTTTGCATAAATATTCAACATTCTTTAGCTTAGAGAGAAAAAATCTCCTTTTAAATATGCGAATAATTTTAATGAAGTAAAACAGTTTTGGGGAACTAGTTAAGAAAAACTAAAGCCAATATAATACATTTAAAAGACAAACATTCTCTTATCTTTGAAGTTTTATTTTTGTAATAGCATCCAAAAATTATCAATCTGTCAACATATTTTGGAAAAATCGATCAAGTTGAAATTCTAGCATACTTCTTTTCAGTTACAATAGTTTAAGAAAAAACTGATACTTCAACGATCGATTTAAAAGCTAGTCATTTAAATCAGGGTTGAAGTAAACTTAGTTACTTTTTCTTGAGAAATTTTATCTTAAAAGAGACATTTGTTAGGACGGATAAAAATTTTTCTTAGAAAATATTTCGCAGAAATAAAAAAATGTTAGCTTCAGCAAACATTATTGATCAACAAATAAAAAGAAATATCTCAAAAGAATTCCTTCTAAACTTTTTAAAGGAAAATTTGACTTTATCCTTTCGAAAATACTTTTTTTAAACATAGAACACGCCTTGATGCGATTAACAAGGTAAACATTGCTATGTTATTGCTTAACATTTAATATTTCTTTTTACTCATGTAGAATAAATTATTTACTTTTATTTAATAAGGTATTTGATTAGATTAATTTGTAGTAATTAGTCATTTGAATTTCTTGATTAAATAAAATAAGTAAATTACACCTTTTTTTTTTTTTCAATTCTTATTATTACTTCCTATATATATATCTTGTTCAAATTTTCAATCGTTAATAAAATACTTTTTATTCATCCACTCAAGTTCAAATATATTTTTTTGAACTTGTAGTGGATGTTAATACAGTTTTTTCAAATATTAATTCATGAAATAAATTTAAAAAAATATTTAAGTTGCATGTATCTACCAATAGATAGCGCCAGATGTAAGAGGAAAATTTCAATTTAAAAAGTAGGAATTGACTTTAAAAATTTTTTACATTACTTGTTTATCAACTAATAATATAAATATTGAATAAATCTGGGGGGAAATTATATATATTCTTGAATATATTTATTAATTTTATGTTATATTCAAAAAAAGAACACAATCGTAAGTATCTGTGTAAATACGATTAAAATGATTGAACAACAAATTAAATCAGACTTGATACTACATTAGACAGACAGACTTGAGTTAAGACATTATGTTTTAAAAGAAAACTGATCGTTGTTTTACGTTCTTCTAATCTTTGCTGATATATTTCCATATTTTGCTTACATTTCATTTTCTATTGACTTGGTTACAGTTATCTTGTTTATGGAAAGTAAATAATTAAAGAAATTTAATAAGAGCTGACAATGTATTTTTATGAATAAATTTTACAAAATAATTACTTTTCATCCGTTTCCAAAATCTGTGTTTTTCAACCATTTTGGCTCTACGGAACCTATTCGCAGGCATAATTCCACTGACCCTTTTTACTTAAAAAAAAAATGAAAGTCACGGATCCTCTTTCCCTTTGATATGAAGGTCCTTAATGCACTTTACTTATGAAATGAAGACCTTTAATCATCTTTACGTGTGAAATGAAATTCCCAAATGCTCTTCAGAAATGAAATGAAGATACCTAATCTTATTTACTTATCAAATGACATCCCCAAAAGGTCTTTACCTGTGAAATGAAGATTTCCTAATTCTATTTACTTATGAAATGAAGTCTCTTAATCCTCTTTTAAATGAAGATCCGCTAATCCTTTTTACCTATGAAATGAATACCCTTAATCTTCTACACCTTTGAAATTAAGTCCCTGAAAGCTCTTTACTTATGAAAGGAAGACAAAGGATTATTTTCACCTACTAACTTTTTTTTTTTTTTTCAGATAGACCGTGATCTTTCGCCATAAGGGCTGCGCCGATGTTACTCACTTTACATTACCCAGGCGGCGCGTGTAACTTGATGGTAAGCCACGGACGCGAAGTAACAATGCCCCCGCAGCGCTCTACGATCCTATTAGGACCGGGACCTACGGCTTAAAGTGGATTCGAACCACTACAACAGCCATGGGCAAAGCCGGGATTTGAACCCGGTACTTGTGGTACCGAAAGCCAGAGCGCCAGCCATTCGGCCATCAGGCCCCACCTACTAACTGAAAACCACAAATCCTCTTTATCAATGAAATGAAAACCATTGAGTTCTTTACTTATAAATTGAAAGCATTGCCTCTTTTTACCTAGCAAGCGGAGACAACGGATTCTCATTATGAAATAAAGATAAAAAGAATCTCTTCAAATAAAAGAAAATTCCAGACTATCTTTACAATTAAAAATAAGAACACGGATCTTCTTTACTTATAAAAATAAAGACAACTCCTTTACCTATAAAATGAAGGCACGGGTATTTTTTAGCTACAAAAATAAAGACCAGAGACTTACTTCCCCATAATTAATATTTTTAAATTCATAAAATAAAATAAAAGCTGTGCAACCGATCATGCTTCAATCAGTATAATTACTTCTTCATCCAAGTAAAACAGCCATTTGTGGCTATTTCACCATTCTAAAATTTTCTTTTTTTTTTTTTATCGCTTCAACAGCAGCAATTTTTTTCTCCGTCACAACTTCAAGTTTTAGATTTGGATGAATAGCACAGCATTTTTTTTAATTTTCTATATTACTTGCTGCTATGATAAAAATGCATCAGCATATTGCACTTTTTTCCACCATTACCTTCGATACGTTTCGCACTTCATAAGTTATATTGAAAACAATTTAAAAAAAAAGATGAAGTAGTATGTCTATTTCAGTATATCTTTGAAATAGTATCTCTGCTTCATTCCAGGCACATAATAAAATATAGAGTAGTTCATATTTCAAAAGTAAGCGCTTGGTAATGCTAATACTGATTTGAATGATACGCGATAGAAAGCAATATTTTATTTACTAGGCATTGTAAAATAAAAACTTTAAATATTTCAAAACATTTTGAAGAATCATGCGACTCTGCTGTATGTTTGGATATCTTGTTGCGTGTGGTGTAGAGAATGGCCAGAGTGTGGCAAGAAAGTGTCTTTATAGTAGCAATATGAAAATGACATACTTCTAGAGAAATACACCAGAAAGAAAAACATTCAATTAATACCTTATTAGGACGATTTTTTTCGTTGCTCTTAATATGAAGCAAACCACTCAAATAAAGTATTTGTCGCTGTGCGTACGTCCAACTGATCTTCCATAGTTCAATTGCATAAAACATTCTGTAGCCTATTTCGCAGGAAACAATGAGGACAGCGTGATTTGTGTTTACATGCCACTTCTTCGGAACAAACAACTTCACCAAAGGTCATTGTTTGTAGTGGTAAGGTTGGTCTACTTTATGCTGAAAGTAATAAATAAATACGTGTGATATGTACTTGAAAAGATTCTTGGTATTATTTGAATGAAAGTGGAATACAGGAATGCATGTTTGTTACAGCAGGAAGTGTATAAGTATAGTAGAACCTCCCCCCCCCCAAAAAAAAAAAAAAAATTCTGTGATATCTGTGATAGCCGCTCCTGATCATGATCAAATACACGCTGAAATATATTGTTGTTGTTGAATATTTACAAAAGAAAATTACAGAGGGACTGTGGAGGAAATAGCCAAACATGGCTAATTCCATTAGATAAAGAAGTATACCGAATTATGCATGAGTGGAATGGTCAATCAAAATAACTCATTCCAGGATAATTATACACTTTGTAAGCACTGGAGAACTTCTCTTGAGCATCAGGAGGATCGTATAGAAAAATGATGAATACGTGTTCATCATTTGCTCAATAATTTAGTTCTAAAAGGCTTTTCAGATTTCCATTTGTCATTTGAAACTTTTCCATTTTTTTAAGATTTCCATTGAATTATTTATTAGTTTTAATGTTTTCTTCACAATTTCATTTTCTTTAAGGTGCCTTTTTTTCGTAGTTTTATTTGTATTTCGTTTTTTCAACTTTTCATTTGTTTAAATTTTTTTATTGGCATTTTTTTTTTGTAAGTTTTTATTTCGCATTTTTATTTGTTTTACTTTCATTCATATTTTTATATGCTGTAATTTTTGTGTTGCCATTTTTAATTGCTTTATTGTTTTCTTTCGCATTTTCTTTTGTTTAGTTTTCTTTCATTCTTTTTATGTTTTCATTTTTTATTGACATTTTTATTTGTTGAAAGGGTTTCTTTCAGTATTTCGATTTGCTTTACTTTCTTTCAGGTTTTCATTTGTTTTGTTTTTTATTAACATTTTCATTTATTTATTCATTCATTTTATTATTAACATTTCATTTATTCATTTATTTATTCCATTCTGGTTTTTTATTTGTTTTATTTCATTTCATTTGTTGTTTCCTCTTTCGTATTTTCATTTATTTTATTTTCATTCGTATTTTTAAATGCTGTAAATTTTTGTATTGTAATTTTTAATTGTTGTGATGTTTTCTTTCGCATTTTTGTTTTGTTTTCTTTCATTTTTTTATGACATTTTTTAATGTTTAATTTTTTTAATGTCATTTTTATTTATTCAAAGGGTCTTTTTTTCGCATTTTCAATTGTTCTGTATTTCTTTCT
This sequence comes from Caerostris extrusa, assembly GCA_021605095.1. Taxonomy (NCBI): domain Eukaryota; kingdom Metazoa; phylum Arthropoda; class Arachnida; order Araneae; family Araneidae; genus Caerostris; species Caerostris extrusa. Next base: position 13,124 of record BPLR01015224.1, read on the forward strand.
TGTTTTTATGTTTTAATTTTTTTGTTGACATTTTTATTTGTTGTAAGGTTTTCTTTCGTATTTTCTATTTTTTTTACTTTCTTTCATGTTTTCATTTGTTTAAATTTTTATAGACATTTTCATTTATTGTAAGATTTTTTACTGACATTTTCATTTGCTTAAAGATTCCATTCAGGTTTTTAATTTTTTAAAGTTTACATTTGACTCACCCTAATATATCGACAATCCGTTAATTATCGACTATCCATTATACTATTGAAGCTGATAAAAATAGGCCTAATTTGTTTTTTACCCTTCCAACTTGCTAATTCTTGGTTAATCATGTCCTAAACAGTTAGACAGAGAAATACATTCAAATATCGTTTACAGAGTATCAGAAATTTGTGTAAATTTATGTAATTACACATACTTCATAATTGCTACAGATCCCGGATTTACAGATTGTTCAGCCACTAAAAAATCAGCTCAATTACGGTGAACATTTTGTGAAACGAAATTAAGCCAGTCTCCGGGAAATTTCGGGAGAAAATTCCGGAGAAGCGGAAGCTACTTATAATGAGTAATGGGCCTGCTGCGTAATTATCCAGGCGACAATTAATTAGTAGAAAGGCTGAGTAAAGTAATGCGAAGAGGCATTCGGTCCGGTTTATTCTTGATAATGGATGCCCGCTACAAGTTTATTACGTCACTGAGAACAAGGCTCACTTGTTTCATCAGTGTTGTCATCTGTGCATGGTAAAAGTTATGGAAATTTTGATTTTGTTATTTCTGATACATAATTGATACGGACAGTTTCAAAATAATGAATGGTAATAAAGATGTTAAATTAAAAAAAAATATTTGTAGGGCAATACAGTTTTTATAAATGCTGCTTTTGAATTACTCATTTAGCACTACTCAGGCAAAATGTGTAGCTTGAAGATATGCTACAGATGCGAGTAACACTACCCCCACAACGCTCTACGATCACATTAGATAGAGACCTAAAGTTTAAAGTGGATTCCGAACTACTACAAACATGCTGTTTTCAAATACTGCTCACTTTGATCGAAGTCATTCGTTGCTACAGCTGAAGACGTGTAGCAGATTCAACGTTAACCAGCTTATACCACGAAAGGGGACAGGCCAACACAGCTTCCCATTATTTCATCATTTTATGCCCCATTTTTCTGTTCCTGATGGCAGAGTGGCTTGCGCTCTGGCGCTCGGTAACACAGGTTTCGGGTTCGAGTGCCAGCTGTGCCATGGTTGTTTGTAGTGGGTCGGAATTCCATTTTAAACCGTAGTTCTCTATCTAATGTGATCGTAGAACGTTGTGGGGGTAGTATTACTTTCGTCCGTAGCAGATCTTCAAGCTACACGTGCCCCCGTAGTGCTAAATGAGTAACAGCGATGAAGTCGTTGCTCTTATGGCATAAAGATTAACTGTCTCTGTATTTGTCAGCTTTATTAGAACAACAACATATCCCGTTTTTTAAATTTTAAAATAAAGTTTTCAGGGTGGAAACAGTGATTCAGGAAAAGAACATTTCGGCCTACAGATTTATAGTATCAATATTCGAATCCAGGGTACATAACACAAAAAATCAACACACTGTCCTCAAAGTCACTTATTACCACAATTACATGCATATGCATAACAACTTTTTTATGTTTATATACACATAAGATTGTAAATACATAATGTATTCTTATATACACATCAGACTATAAATAAATAACAGATTATAGTACGTATAATTGATTAGCGCTCTGGAGCCCGGTTTTCGGCTTCGGGCTTCGGGTTCGAGTCCGGGAAATGTCATGGATGGTTGTAGTGATTCAGAATCCAATTTAAACTGTTGGTTCCTGTCTGACATAACTGTACAGCGTTGGGTGTAGGGCTGACAACCCTACCCCCTAAAAAGAAAACATCCATTGCATCGAAATCTACCCGTAGACACCATTGGGTGGCATCATATGCACTTGAATACGAAATCTTGGCCCGCCATGGAACTGTTCACCAATCAAGAAGAAGTACGTGTAATAGAATATACCTAAATGCTTATAGTTAAAATATGTATAACCGAGTAGCATATGTATGACATTGTATATTTATATGCTCATACGCATTTTCCATTGGTTTTCATAAAAGAATGCGAATTTCCAGACAACGAAAAACTGACTCTCGATATTCGATTCTCGTTTCTGATAATGTAATGAATGAATAATATCAAAGATAATGCTGAATTTGCTTCTTATCTACCGTAATCATAGCCCGGATACAAATATATATATATATATATATATATATACACACACACACACATATATATATATATATACATATATATATATACATATATATATATACATATATATATATACACTCATATATATATATATATATATACACTCATGTCCATAAATTAAGGATAATTCAGAATCCCACAGAAATTGAACTCTAAAATAAAAATTTCATCTGTAGAATTATCACACACATCTTGAAGAAGAATATGCAAATTACAGGAAACCACCAGATGGCGCGGATAGTACGTCACAATGACGAGAGTGTAAGAGAGGGGTATATAAGGAATGGTGGCAAAGAAGTAAAATTGTTCACAAGCGCTTTAAAAGCCTTTCAGTGCAATAACCGCATAGTTATGGCCCAAAGGAAGCATTTGGATGATTTTTTACGGGGTAGAATTATCGGACGACAGGAATGTGGACGTATCCAGCTGGAAGTATCCGAGGAGCTTGGAATCGTCCAGAGTGTCATCTCCAGGCTTTGGCAACGATTCCAAGATTATGGTAATGAGGTAGATGTTACAGCACAGGTCGCCCCCGAGTTACAACGCCGAATGAGGACCGGTATTTAGCAGTTACTGCCAAACGAAATAGACGGAGCACAGCATCAGACCTGTATCGTCAGCTCTCTTCAGCTACCGGTACGACAGTTTCAAGGCAGACCGTGTACAGACGCTTAGGGCACATTGGTCTATATGCTCGTAGGCCTGTCAGATGTGTTCCACTTACCGCTACTCACTGTCGCCTGCGATTAACCTGGAGTAGAGAGCATGCATTGTGGACACCGCAACAGTGGTCTGGTGTGATGTTTTCCGACGAGTCTAGGTTTAGTTTGCAGTCTGATTCTCGTCGGACTTTCATATGGAGAGCGCCAGGTGCCCGTTACCACCAAGAGAACACCATTGAACGACACCGTTTCGGTGGTGCAGGATGGCTCGTTTGGGGAGGAATTATTCTTGGTTCCAGAACTGACCTGCATGTTCAGAGTGTAACGATGACAGGCCACATCTATCGGGATGTCATTCTGGAACAACATGTACGTTTGTTGACAGGCCTGTATTGCATCGTCGGGAGACATACTCCATATTAACCATCATACTAACCATGTTATACTGTTTTTGTAAATAGGTTCTTTTTTTTGAAATTTGGTCCAGGGAGTAAAAATCGCAATTTTCATTAATTATGTCAAACATATAGCATCTTTTGCTCTTTACTTTTTGTTTAATAAATACACTTTGCAAATAAGTCACATTTGTTTTTTGCTTCTGTCTCTCTTTCTTTGCCTGAACTTCATTATCCTTAATTTATGGACATAAAATATATATAATTCGTAAAAATATATATATATATTACGAATATCACTTATGGCTTGTAAAATATTTGTTAATTTGATTTATAGTTGTAAATATTTTTATAAGGAGAAAATATTTTTAACATTTAACAATTTAAGAAATTGATAATAATTTTTTAACAAATTATTATAATTATATTACTCTTCGATTTTTTCATTCAAAATAATTTTCGTTAGTAGTAGATTTATATTCTATATGTGTTTTTTTATACGTTTAAAATTTTGCATTAATTTTGTGTGCAAAATTTTATTTTATATACAACAAAATGTGTTTGTATTACTTTTATAGGAATAATTATAATATACATTTCAGATATTCTTGTTTTTAAGAATAGCTTGCTTCGTAAGTATGTTTTCATTGGACGAAAATCTTTCGACATTTATTCGTATTTTACTTTGTTCGCTTAGTTGAAAATAATTACCGGAAGAAACCATTTCTCATTTTTATTAAATTAATGACATAAAATTACAAAAATGGAAAATGGCATAAAATTAAAATAATTTTCTATTTTAACTACATATACTAGTTTAAAATCACGAAACTATTTATAAAAAAACTACTTTTTATATTTATTTCCTGTAGTAGCAGTTTGCCACACAAGAAAGGTTGGTTTGAAACTCTGTAAGCGAACCTTATCAGTATCTTTCTTATCTATAGTGATGTTTGCCGCTATAAACCCAGTGGCAAAGAATACACTATCGTTGGGTTGATGAGTTCAAAATACCCTCTACCTGAACAATAACAGTTTCCAATTCTTCATATGTGACACATAATTTCCTAACGTTCTTTTTAAACGATGTTTCCTGGTTTTTACACCTGCCACCAGAGGAGATTTAGGAGGAATAAAATTCAATCAATTCTTTCATGAACAATATAAGAGGCTAAATTCTCCTTCGGAAATTTAATGATTTTGAAAAACTTTTAAATTGTAAAAGTTCGCTCCAACAAAGTTAACCAACTTTATTGGTGCATTCTCCGTGAAGTTATGGGAAATTTCCATGTCTGTCTTGAGCTTGGCAATTGCAGCAGCATATGTTAAATCGGATAACAGCTCAACGTGGATGGCATGATTTACGAAACCGAGGCCATGGAAATCATTTTTAAAATTTAAATAAACAGCAATTAGCATATAAGCTACAGATAACATAGCATTTCTTGACAAGCCATTATTGTATTCTTGACAAACCATTATCTATTATAGTTGCCATTATTATATTCTTTATTTAGAATGAAAATAATATGTATTAATTGATTTTATATATTAAAATAATAAAAAAAACAATTTAAAAATATATTTTTTAAATAGCCAATTGCCGTCTTAATATTAGTTTAACTGTTAAATTGACGACAAAACAGAAATTAACCAATCAAAAACTGAAATAGATTAAGTTTATAGATTATAATAATAATAATAACATTCAAATCAATGGAAAATAAAATAACTCTTATTAAATTTAGAATATTAAAATCAAATCAAATAAGAATTCTAAAATATTCTTCATTTACTTCCTAAATGAGCTGTCTTTGTTCAGATCTATCACAATTTAATTTATAAAGATGAACATTAATTTTTGAAATACTTCCTTTAAATTACGTATGAATATTGAAAATAAGGTAAATTTGAATCCACATGTCTTAAATTAAGGTATATTATTAAAAAAATAATTATAAATTTATTTTTGCAAGCCTTCTTATTTTAAAATTGGATAAAAAAATAACCATTTTTAAAAGATAATTAAGTTTTATTACAATAATTATAAATTTATTTTTTGCAAGTCGTGTTATTTTGCAATCGGATAAAAAGTAACCATGTTAAAAAAAAAAATAAGTTTATTGCAATAATTTTAAGTTTATTTTTAAAAGCCGTTTTATTTTGAAATTGGATATAAAAATAACTTAATAGTGCAAGCAGTACAATAGACTTGTTAAAAGGGAATTAAGTTTATTTACAATAATTATAAATTTATTTTTAAAAGCCGTGTTATTTTGAAATTGGATAAAAAACAACCACGTTAAAAAATAATCAAGTTTTATTGCAATAATTTTAAATTTATTTTTTGAAAGCCGTGTTATTTCGAAATTGGATAAAAAAAAATCATCTTAAAGAGAATTAAGTTTTTATTACAATAATTATAAATAATTATAAATTCATTTTTTGCAAACCGTGTTATTTTGAATTTGGATTAAAAAATAACCATGTTCAAAGATAATTAAGTTTTTATGAATGTGAACATACTCTATGTTATAATGTAGGTTGAACATAAAATCATGTGAGAGGAAACTAGCCGCATTATAATAACTAGGCCTTACATGTTAAAGGCCATGCATAACCTAATGTATTCTGTATGGAATCGGAACAAAGACATAATTCCCAATTCGAAAATATCCTACCCAAGTGACATACTTTAGTGGAATATATTCGTACATCCCCTACCCAAAAAAGATCCATTTAGCCATTTAGGAAACGGTGTTGCCCGGATGTAGCACCCCTATTTCTCTCCCGATAGGTCGATAATATCCCTTCGTGCAAATGAAATAAAAGAGTCTGCAGAGAAAAGATGATGGTAAAGAGAGAATTCCTGTCACAAAGATCAATCGTCAGCTTATAGCTGTCAAAAGTAGACAATTCTCTTTTGTGAGCTTTTTCACGAACAGCTCTTTTCTCTTTTAGCCCTTTTTTATACAAAAAAGGTTTTCTTCTCACAAAAATTCGTCTTAAGTACTCGAAGAACGTTTTCCTTATGTCATGATGTAAGAAAGTAAAAAAGGTAGAAAGAAAATTCTTAATGGAAGAAAATTGTGCACGAAGTTGATTTCGTCTTTAATTGGATGGCCATTTTTGGTCCTGGAATAAAGTGAAGTTTTTCTGTTACAATGCTTTTTAATTTTAGGCTAAATTAGATGACGCAGTTAAATTTAAAATGTTTAATTTCTCTGAAAATATAATTAATTTAATTTAAAATAAAACAAATTGAACTAATTCTTCAAAACAAAAAAAATAAGTTATTGTTTTGTGTTTTGAACTTAATACATTTGCAATTAATTATTTTATGTTTAGTAATTTTATAACTTATAGAAAATAATTTAATTTATAACTTAATAGAAAATAATTAAATAGAAATTAATTTTTTTTTTTAACTTAATACAAAGTTCTATAATTTATGAAATTATTTTTAATAAATTATAGAATTTTGCAAGCATTTATTTTTTTGAGTAGTTGCAATTACTACTAATACTTTTTATGAATCAAGGTAATTAAAGTGTGAAAAGAAAAAAACATGGTAATATTTAAGCTTTTTTTTCTTTAATTAATATCAATTCTTTGTTTTATAAAAGTATAAATATTAAAATAGGTAAATTAAAACAAAATAATAGAATTTGAAACCTTTGAATATCTTTTACGTAGATTTTCAAAAAAATATATACCTTACAAAGAATTTATTATACACTACTTATAAAAACTAAAACGTCTTAAAAATTTACTTCAACATTTAAATAATAAATATTAATTCATTGTAATAATAAAATTCTTTTAGTAAGTCATTCAATATATATATATATATTTGTTCTAATGCAGCTGGCAAACACTTAGGCAGCTTGGTCATGGATGCCTTAAGGCAAGCGCTGCACAGACGGTACTCACTTTGCATTACCAGGGGGCGCGTGTAGCTTGAAGATACGGACGCGGAGTAACAATGCCCCGCAACGCTCTACGATCCCTATTAAGACCGGGACCTACCGAAACCTGTAGTACCGAGCCCAGACACTCTGTCATTCATGCCCTGTCATTCAATATATTCCAACCATAATTCTTCTCTAAAATCTATTAAGATGTTTACTATTCCACTTGGTTAGACAGTAATATCGAGACCAAGTTCAAGAACCCATGTGGCCTCATGGAAGAAAGGGAAGCAGTTGGCAGTTTCTATTGGGATGGAGCACCTGTAGGCAGACTTCTGATTTGGATCCCTGACGCTGCCTTTTACGGGGGTAGGGTTGTTTAACCTATTCCCAACAATCATATTTGACCGGGTCCTACAGCTTAAAGTGGATTCGAACCACTACAAACATTCATGTCACTGCCGAGGCTCGAGCCCTAAATCTGTAGCACCACCCCAGCCAGTCATTCAGTCATCAGGCCCCACCTTACATACATTATTCTCGTTATATTATATTATATAGCTATATGTATTATTAATTATTGGTATCACTGTACATAATATTCTTACTGGTGATTACAATTCGTTTAGTGAAAATATTCTTAAGTAGTAGTCTTCTTCTTCTTCATTGGCACAACAGCCTCATGGTGGGCCAAGACGGTTGCCTACCGCCAGATTTCGAGACAGGAGATCGTTCCCTTTTTACGGGGTAGTTTTGTCGGCCTTACTCCCAACACTCTACAGTCATATTAGACCGGGACCTACGGTTTAAAGTGGATTCGAACCATTACAAACATACATGGCTCTGCCGAGATCGAACCCGAATTCTGTGATAGCCAGCACCAGAGTGTTAGTTACTCGGTCATCAAGCCCTATTTATTATGTAATCAAATCTGTCAATTTAATTTAATATTATCTAATATAAATTAAGAAAGAAAAAAAATGAAATGCGAAAAGATTTTTTGTTGTAACATAATATTTTATGTTATTTTTTTATCATTGCATTAATTTCAGACAGAAAGCTTATTTTAATTATTTTTGTTTTTTTATTTTTCTTTGACCCCATTTTAATTTTTACTAATAAAAAAACATAGATAAAAATACATTTATTTGACCTTAAAATGCATATACACGAAAGACACACTCAGTAACGTATTAATACAGTACATGTACATTTTAATAATTTTTCAACTTAGCGGAAATAAAAATATTTCACTTTAAACATTTAAAATAATTAATAAATGATTCTCTACTGTCAAATACGCGCATCAGAACTGAACACATACAAAAAGCGAGAAAAATATTAATATTGTATCTTATTATTTTTCCATGAAGAATAAAAACAATTTTAATTGACAAAACAGACAAAAATAAATTCAATCTTTTTTTGATCGTCTGGTATTAAAAACACTTCGTTTCAGTTCTTTGATATGTTTTATGGTAATTCAAACGATACTTTTAAATTCCAAATCTGTCTCGTGAGACACACTAGAGCTGTAAAACTTCCCGCACGAGTACGTCATTTGCCTTTTGGCGCACAGCCAAAAAGAAGAACATGGACCCTGGAACGTGATTTGATGGAAATCTAATGTTATTCGATAAACCACATCGTTTTGACTTTAAAGTAACTTCGAAATTAGAAGTTTGATTTCTTTCTGCTATAATCGGATTAAGAACCTATTCCGATATATGATTTTATGGAAGTAACAATACCAACATTGACTTTAATAGAATAAAAGAAATAGGATTGTCTATTTTTTTATTAGTGAAATGATTCTTTTTATGGTTCCATTTTCGAACGCGAAATGAGATTGCTAGTTGGAAAAATGGCTACGCCTTTGCGAAATATGAAATAAAAATATATTTTATTTTAAATATAGCTGGATGGGTATAGAATATTGAGATGTTATGGGGTTGTTTTTTGTGATTTCGAAATTTTTAACATGCTTTCTAAAGAACCTTTTATGGTGGGATTAAAACTTATTGAGCATTTTTTTTTTTTTGTCGTAGGTGTTATGTAAGTAGGCTATTAAATTCGTTTCTTAGAACTAAAAGAAAATTATATCTAAAATTTAATATTTATTTTGGGAGAAAGTGTATGACGTTTGATATGAAGAATTAGCAATATTCATTTATTAACATCAATTTTATGTTAAAGAACCTTTTTAATTATTCAAAATACCATAAAACTAACTTTTACTTTTTTTGGAAATGGACATATTTATATAGAATTTATTGAAACTCTTCAATAATTAATCAGATATTATTTTATTATAAATTAATTAATATTTATTAAATCTTTTTATTATTTAAATATTTAATTAATATTTTGTTTTATATGGTTGCTTCATTTTATTTTATATTATTTAAGCTTTTCTCACTTAATAGGAAAAATATTTTTTTTTCTGATGCAATATTGATACATTTTTTTTACAATTTATTTTAAATTTTGTTTTGTATGTTTGATTATTTAATTGAAATATTTTTTTATTTGTGCGCATTTTTTAATTTGTGGCATTTGTTTTAATTATTTAAAATACTATAAAAAGCGAAGTTTACTTTTTCGTAAATGAACATGTTTACATCAATTTATGGAAGTTATCAAATAGTTAATCAAATAATATTTAATTATTAATTAATAATATTTATTATTTTGCTTTACATTATTTAATTATATTATTTATTTTTTGTTTTGCGTTATATGGTTTCTTTATTTTATTTTTATATTATTTAAGGTTTTTCTTACTTAATAGGAAAAATATCTTTTCTTTTTGATGCAATGTTGACAAATTATTTACAATTTATTTTAAATTTTGTTTGTCTTTTTGGTTTTTTTTAATTAAACTTTTTGTTATTTGTGGCCTTCTTTTAATTATCTAAAATACCATAAAGTGAACTTTACTTTTCGTAAATTAACATATTTACATCAAATTTTCAGAAATTATTAAATAGTTAGTCAAATAATATTTTTATTATAAATTAGTATTTAACATTAAATCTTTTATTATTAAATCTTTTATTTAATATTTTGCTTTATATTATTTAAGCTTTTTCTTATTTAATAAGAAAAATATCTTTTTAGAAAGAAAGATATTATAGTTATATTATATATTATTTTTACATTATACTATATTATTTTTTTATATTATATTATATTATTTTATATTATATTATTATATTTTTCTATGCAATGTTGACAAAATTATTTAAAATATTAATTTAAATTTATAAATAATACTTTTAATTTTATTTGTCATCAATTAAATAACCAAATTTGTCTATTTGGTTATCTAATTGAAATATTTTGTTTATTCGTGACTTTTTTGAATTTATATTAAATTTTTGTTATTTTCCTCTAGATTTTTAAATAAATTTGTTTCTTCTATTTTTTTTTATTTTGTATTTTTTGTCCTTTAACTATAGATGCAAATCTGAAAACCCATTAATGTCTATTTAACTATTGATGCAAATATGCAATAAACTTGCTAAGTGGGTCGTTCGAATAATGTTCATGTAATGCCTTAAATTTTTAAATTGCTAACATACCTTGTAAATGCAGTTTATTTGAATATATTTATATGTATAACAACATTAAAAGTATATAAACATCCAATATAATTCCTACCCAATATAATTCCTGTAAATGGTTTAGCTTTGAAGTACTGAAATTGTCTCAGCTTTAAAGTTCGTTTGCCTTACAATACATTTAAATCTTTAGAAGTATGCTCACGTCTTCAATGGTAATTTCAATTTCTATCTGAGCAACTAATTGCATTTGAGAAAAGAAGGCAGTTTTCTTCAATTCCCCATTCCTTGGCATGCACTGCGACGTGCAGCAATTTCGCTTTCATTTGGTATTTCCCAACTGCTAACATCCATCGATTCTGTTATTTTAACTCGTTTGTTATTCTCTAATGTCTCCAGAGCTGAGAAGTCTCTCATTCTCAATACGAGCCATTATTATGAGAGCCAATTTGCTAAAGGTTGCATTAGAGTGTCTTTTGAAATCTGTTATTCCAGCACTCTTTAATGTTAGAATTGAAGTCATATAAATTGTAGGCACTTAAAACAAATTTATTTTAACTTTTAAACTTTTATTTTGTTTCCATCATACATGATTTATATAATTTTCTTTTATGTTTATTTCCTAATAAAACGGATTCAAATATCGGCATGTTTGTACATAAGTTAATGATGTTAAATGAATACATTTCACATTTAAATGTGAAATCTCGATTTATGAATATCGTTTTCTCGATTATTTCGAGATGAAGAGGTTCTTATTTTATAAATTATTATAAAATAAATTTGGCTAAGGATTATGTAATCCATAGATTTCCATAGATCCATAGATGCAATGTTGACAATATTATTTTAAATTTTGTTCATCAGTTTGGTTGTTTAATTGAAATTTTTTTTATTTATGGCTTTTTTTGGATTTATATTAAATTTTTGTTATTTTCTTTTTAGATTTTTAAATAAATTTTTTTCTTCAATTTTTTTTTTGTCCTTTTAAATATGGATGCAAATCTAAAAACTCATTAATGTCTTTTTAACTATTGATGCAAATATTCGAAAAACTTGTTAAGTAGGTCGTTCCAATAATGTTCATGTAATGCATTACAATTTTAAATTGCTAATATGTCTTGTAAATAACGTTTCATTAAATTTATTTATATGTATATCAACATAAAAAGTGTAGAATATTCAGTTAATACGAAAAATTTCTATAAATGGCTTAGCTTTGAAGTACTGAAATATGCTCAGCTTTAAAGTGCGTTTGTTTTAACAATGCATTTAAATCTTTAGAAGTATGCTCACGTACGTCAATGGTAATTTCAATCTCCTTCTCTGCAAACTAATTGCATTTGACAAGAAGGCAGTTTTCTTCAATTCCCCATTCCTTGGTATTTAGTGCGACGTGCGGCAATTTCGCTTTCATTTAGTTATTTCCCAACTGCCAACATCCATCGATTCCGTTATTTTAACTCATTTGTTATCCTTTAATGTCCCCAGAGCTGAGAGTCTCAATACGAGCCATTATTATGAGGGGGCAATTTGCTGATAGTCGCATTAAGTGGCCTTTAAAATCTGTTGTTCCACCACTCTTTAATGTTAGAATTGAAGTCATATAAATTGAAGACACTTAAAACTAATTTATTTTACTTTTGAAAATTTTCTTTTTTTATCATCACGTATGGTTTATATAATTTTCTTTTATGTTTTATTTTCTAATAAAATGAATTCAAATATCGACATGTTTGCACATAATTTAATGATTTTTAAACATATACATTTCACATTTCAATGAAATCTCGATTGATAATTTTGTTTTTCCTGATTATTTCGACATGACGATGTCCTTATTTTATAAATTCTTATAAAATACATTTGGTTAAAAGTTATATAATCCATAGATTTCCATAGATGCATAGATGCAATATTGACAAAATTATTTTAAATTTTGTTTATCAGTTTGGTTATTTAATTGAAATAATTTTTTTTATTTATGGCGTTTTGGTTTTATATTAAATTTTTGTTATTTTTCCATTAGATTTTTTAAATTTTTTTCTTAAATAAACTTGTTCTTCATTTTTAACTATGAATACAAATCTAAAAACCATTAATGTCTTTTTAACTATTGATGCAAATATGCAAGAAACTTGTTAAATGGGTTGTTCGAATAATGTTCATGTAATGCATTAAACTTCAAAATTGCTGACATACCTTATAAATGCCGTTTGTTTGAATTTATTTATATGTATAGCAACATAGAAACTGTAGAATCTTCAGTTAATAACGAAAAACATTCCTATAAATGGCTTAGCTTTGAAGTACTGAAATATGCTCAGCTTTAAAGTGCGTTTGTTTTAACAATGCATTTAAATCTTTAGAAGTATGCTCACGTACGTCAATGGTAATTTCAATCTCCTTCTCTGCAAACTAATTGCATTTGACAAGAAGGCAGTTTTCTTCAATTCCCCATTCCTTGGTATTTAGTGCGACGTGCGGCAATTTCGCTTTCATTTAGTATTTCCCAACTGCCAACATCCATCGATTCTGTTATTTAAACTCATTTGTTATCCTCTAATGTTTCCAGAGCTGAGAAGTCTAGATACGAGCCATTATTATGAAAGGCAATTTGTTGATGGTCGCATTAGAGTGTCCTTTGAAATCTGTTGTTCCAGCACTCTTTTGATGTTAGAATTGAGGTCATATAAATTGTAGACACTTAAACAAATTTATTTTTACTTTTCGACCTTTTCTTTTGTTTCCTCTTACATGATTCAAATAATTTTCTTTTATGTGGTTTTCCTCATAAAACGAATTCAAATAACGACATTGTTTGTACATAAGTTAATGATATTAAACAGATACATTTCCAATTTAAATATGAAATATTGATTTATACATTTTGTTTTTTTACTGATTATTTCGAGATGGAGATGATTCGATGATTTATTTTATTAATTCTGTAAAATTCTTTCGGGTAAGAGTCATTTAATCAATAGATTTTGACTTTTTATTTCAATATTCCTTTTTAAGGCTCAAATTAAAACTTGTCAATCAGAAAAATCATTAGAATATTTTTTTCTATGTCAGGCAGAGGCGATAACGGCCATGACCTCTCTGTCAGCCCAATAAAAATCGCTCTTGTTATAAAAAGTTGTCTGGAGAAAGTTCTTCAGCTTGTCAAATGTGTAAAATCCATAAAAATACCTGAAGAATACAGGGCACAGTCCGGAATATTGGTCACTCTAATACGGCAAATGTGTCCTTGTAAAAAGTCATGGTCAGCCAAAAGTCTAAAATTTGCAGAAAAAAAACTGAGCGAGAAAGATCCTCGGAGAGGGGGAATGCACTAATGAATTCCAGACCTTGCCCATCACAACTTCAAAAAGGTCATTTAGGAGGGATATTTTCAATACATTTTTATTAACCCACAGATTTGCTGGTAGGACAGAGTAAAATGTGACTGTTGCAAATTGCATCCATTTTTGCAAGGATGTCAGCTTTTTCATTTTCTGGAATGTTGCAGTGGTTAAAAATCCACTGAAGAATAATTTTCCAGACAGTAGAAATTGCTTGGTTAAAAGTATCTTAACTTCCTCCACTTGGTAGGAATCACTTATTTTATGGGATGCCACAGCCAAAATAGCAGACTGGGAATCTATAAAAAAAGGCAACTTTCTTAAGTGGTGTAGACAAATTTAAAAGGTTTAGAATGACTTGTTTAATGGTATCGACCCTCTAGCATCGAAAATTTTGGGGCATTTAAGCCCACGGGATAAGATTCCTCGAAAAATTCCTCGTAACCTGAGTAACACTTCTCGTCGCAGAACCATTTGTAAAAATATGGAACCATTCGTCTCCTGGGTAATTTACATCGATGAGTTCCAAGGAATGGACTTTGAGGAGTTCTGGGATAGCAATACATTTTTTTCAGAAAAACAAAATTATCATTAAAATCATTAAAATATAGACATTTTAAATCGATTGTATATTTTTAATGCTGATTAATGTAATTTCTCTATATGCCCTTTGTAAAATGAAATTGCAGCGCAGTAAAAAATTCTTTCACATATGACTGTGCTTATATACAAATAAAACATTTCTCAAAAAATATGCAAATGATATGGGGATCATTACATTTAAAAATCAAAAAAAAAAAAAAAAAAAAAAGAGTAATAGAAAGCTTTAAAGAGAACATGTACAAAGATATAAGTATGTACAACACTGTTGCAAAACGAACAATTTGTGCTTCTATCTAAATTTGATAGATGAAGAATTGTGTGATTATGAGAAGACATTATTTTATATCATGTATTGCATCATCCATTGAGCAAGATTTCTGCAAAGTAACCAAATTTTCGCTTAGTACCCAAATTCTAGCAGAAAGGAGCCATTCTGAATCTTACATCTTTGCGTGACTCACGGCAATAACATGGCTGACAAGTGAGGGAAGTAACACAAACAAAGGATGTCTATTTGTTACAGATTGTTGGCAAAAAAAAGGACCCAAGGGTCACATTCTATGCAAAGATTATAAACCACTGCAATGGCAGAGGAAACGAATATCTTGAACGAATAAATAAAGATGAATCTTGATTTCAGGTGAGCCTAGAATCAATTTGATGCACAACGATGATCGATGAGTCCATGTTCACAAATTCAGCTGCTAAAGATGTTTCAAAAGCCTTATTATAACAAGGGATGTAGTATGAGATATCATGGAATAGTTAATCGTATTACTCACAAATGTATCTGTTAGATATATGGGAGAGCATTTATTATGTCAGTAAATGATTAGAAACTGAATTTTTTAGTCAACTAAATTTTTATGATGACTCCTTTCTCAGTTTTTCAATAGGACAATTTCCGACTTCGTGAAGAAAATAATATCCAACATTTTAAATGATTAATTTTGAAAATATTGTCTAATTGTGAGTTTTCCAGGTTTTTCCCCAAATAATAACGTGTGTAATATAATCTCCCAATAAATTGACATGTCTGCTGTCATCACTTGTACTATGAAGGCGTTTAAATTAGCATGATTTGACATTCCACAGAAAGTCATTGAATTTTTCGTGTATTATTTTCATGTGCATAAATTTTTACCATTCCTAAAAAAGGTAGGTTTTGTAGAATTTTTCCAATTAGAAGAGATATAACATTTCTGTTCCCAGGCAGAAACAATGTATATTCTTTAAAAGTGTATAATAACAACTTATCACTGAAATTTGATAACAGATAAGCAGTGCCGTGAATATTTATACTACATGCAGTGTTTAATTCTAGTGAGAACAAGCTGTCACTCAAATTTGAAAGCAGATAATCAGTGTCATTTATAATGAGACCTAATGAAATTAGCAATTGTCTGTTCGACCTTCACAGGTCGAAAAAATTACAGATGGGATATGGACTACATGATGAGTTGTTGCATCGTGATTGGTGATAGACCAAGAGCTGAGGAAGTGTCCACTTCAATAAGAAGTGAAGGAAAGTGATGGAGTTTTGACGGATTTTTCTTAAATGGAGGTCTTGGAGGAGGACAAAAAAGAATGTTATGCAAAGAGTCGACAAATAGTGTTGTTTTTTACTTTTCTGTAGTAAGTGAACAGGCTAGAGATTCCGCCTGTTTATAAAGTGAACCTCTTGCGGTTTCGTATATCACGCCGTGTGATAATTAAGATAATTAAGATCTGTTGTAGACTGGGCGCGTTAGATTCATCGTAGACTCGAGAACTCTGAAAATATCCATCCTTAAAATGAACTACACTTGTGATTCAAATTATATCTTTAGTTTTCATTTCTTTGTAAATAATAATTTGCAATAACCCAGAGTTCTGTGTATATATAGAATGCTTATAAATAGAAATGAATTTTTCCATGAACATAAAAGTAGCCCTCTTCTTGAAGCCGTTATAGATCTAATAAAGGCCGATAAGTTACAGTTTCTATGGGATATGAAAAAATCTCACGCCGTGGAAATTCAGCGGAAAGGAAACAAAATGGAAATAAATTTATTCTCCAAATAGGCTGGCGTTTAACGATGTGAGATTTTGTTAACCAATGAAATCCACCTTAAAAATTCCTATATTTACACTTTGTGGTCCCGAAAATGTCAATTTTCGGAATTTTCTGCTTTCAGTTCCGATTGCAATTTTTATTATATTACTTCTGTACAGTTTTTTTTTCTTGTAGCAAATTTCCTTTTTAGTTTTACAGTTCTGAAATCCCATGTGTATATTTAAATAACTAAAAAAAAAAAAAATACGAATAAATATCGCTTATTCATATCTTGCTGAATCATGGCAACCAGTTTTACTGCTAGTGATTAATTGTATTCATTAGTTTTGAAAATTGAAATTGAAATACTCATACTTGAAATACTCAGAAGAAATAATTTTATTGGCATTTAATTATGTTAATAAGTTGAATGTGTCAAAAAAGTAAATTGCGTGTTTTTTTTTCGCAATTAGTTAATTAGTTTAATACATGCCTCCTTTTATAATTACTAGACTAGTTTCATCATTTCTCTAAAGGAAAGTATGTCGTTTTTTCCAAACATTTTGCTAAAGTGAGCGAGGTTCATTAGTATTCATACAGAAGGAAATGAAGTTAATAGAATGAGATGCAATAGGGCTCATTAAATTAATTAATCAGTGTTTATTAATTTTAATTAAATTGGGAAATCCCAAAATGCCAAAAAAAAAAAAAAACTTAAGTAATCAAAGCTCATCTTATTCATGTAATTTGGCAATTTGTAAAACGGAAATTGAAAGAGAAAAAAAAAAATTGTCAAAACATAAAAATAATTGATGCATAACCTTTTGAAATCTACTAAATGCCAGTACGGAAGTAAATGAATTTTGAAGAAATAATTTTTTAATTTTAAGAATTTTGCAAAAAAGTATGTGTTTTTCTCTGTATTCAGTACTTTGATTTAAATATGTAATTTTGTTTGCGATTTTTAAATAATATAATGTTAGAGATATTTGACATATAATAAAATATTAATAAATATTTGTCATTTAATACAATATGATAAACACACCATATAGTATTATGTAATAAATATTCACTATATAAAATAATGTTATAAATACTCGCCATATATATATATTATAAATATTTGTTGTTTAATACAATATGGTAAACATCGCCATTTAGTATTGATGTAATAAATACTCGCAATATTATATAATGTTGTAAATACTCGACATATAATATGTTATAAGTATTAGACACTTAATATGATGTTATAAATACTCGCTTTATAATATAATGTTATAAATGCTCGCCATATAATATAAATATTCACCATATAATATAATGTTAGAGATATTTGACATAATACAATGTCATATATAATATAACGTTATAAATATTCGCTATATAATATGTTGTAAATACTCGCCATATATATATAATGTGATAAATACTCGCAATATAATATAATGTTATAAATACTCACCATATAAGTATTCGCCATACAATCTTATAAGTACTTGCCATACAATATACAATATAATGTTATATATGCTTGCCATAAAATGTAATGTTATAAATACTCGCCATATAATATAATATTTTAGATATTCACCATATAACACAATGTTGTAAATGTTATAAAAATAGGTTCTTTCATTCATTCTAAAAACCTTTTTGTTTTTTTAATGTGGGAAGACTTATAGCACTCTTTTAGTTTCTGCGCATGAATTCATCATGACTATAGTGGTAGACACTTTGTTGCCCTAACGTTTTCCACAAGAACTATGTGAGCCAGTGCAGTACTTCTAAGAATTTCGAGGGTAACTGCACATATTAGATGATATAAGTGAATGCAGAAAAAGATTATGTGGATGTTATGCGGTTTATTGTTGATGTGGTCTGTCATAATCCTCATCGAAACTTCTTTCTTTTCTTTTCAATTCCTACTATTAGGTCACACTCTCCCTATATACATCTTGTTCAAATATTTAATCGTTAATAGAATACTTTTTTTATTCATCCACTCAAGTTCAAATACATTTTTAAAACTTGCAGCGGATGACACTGGATGTTAATACAGTGTTTTCAAATATTAATTCAGTAATAAAATTTAATTAATTCATTTTAGTTTTTTTTAGATTTAAGTTGCATGCATCTAATAATAGATGGCGCAGATGTAAGAGGAAAATTTCAATTTTATTTGTAAAGGACTTTTCTGCAATATAGTAAAAAAAAGTAGGAATTGACTTTAAAGAATTTTTTATATTACTTGTTTAAGACAAGTATTACATTACAGCACATTATAATTGCAGAATCGAACCCGCCTTCTCTGACGAGCATCACTTTTGCATAAACCAATGAAGTACTTCAGTAAACATGAAAAATAGTAAGCTCATTGCAAAAGCCATTAGAAAAGAAAAAATACACTTTTATTAACTTTTTATTGAGCTTTAACGCATTTTAGTATTCAAACTTAAGTGATGCAATAAAATTATAGCTTGTTTCTAAAAGAATTTATTCATATTAAATAACAAAGATGATGTTACTTTCAAAACTTCAAAAAAATATCGAAAGTTTATTGAGTTTATTGTAGTAATATCCCATATCAAATCATCTAAGTTTTATGAATCGTATAAGACATGGACAATTCTTTTAAAAAAAAAACTGTCAAAGTCTTATATTAATGTTTTATATGAAATATGACATTATGCTCTCTGTGAAACAAGATTTCTTATATATTTCCACCAAACTTCAAAAAGTTTCCTTTTCCATTATTTTGTAAAGTATTATGTGATTTAAACTGGCTACTGTTATCTTTTAATGTATGATATTTAATTATATAATAACCTGAATAAAATTAAAAAAAAATTACATTAATAAATTACTTATAACATTAATTTTTTTCAAAAAAAAAAATCGTTTTATATAAAGTAAAATAATAAATTTAAAACTCGTTTATTGATAAGTAAATATTTAATTTAAAACTCGATAGTTTATTAATAAGTAAATATTAAATTTAAAACTCGACAGTTTATTAATAAGTAAATATTAAATTTAAAAATTCGATAGCTTATTAATAAGCAAATATTAAATTTAAAACTCGATAGTTTATTAATAAGTAAATATTAAATTTAAAACTCGATAGTTTATTAATAAGTAAATAAATTTTAAATTAAGCAAATATTAAATTTAAAACTCGATAGTTTATTAATAAGTAAATATTAAATTTAAAAATAGTTTATTAATAAATAAATATTAAATTTAAAACTCGATATTTTATTAATAAGTAAATATTAAATAGTTGTAAAAATCAATATCTTATGCTGTTAACATGAATTAAAAATCAATATAAAATTCACTTACGAAGCATAATCCTCTTTTGCAGAAATTAAACTTTATTTAAAACATAAATTGAAAGCTTTTAAATTAAATATTTATTGCTTTTAGTTGAAAAATACTTTCACATTTTCATTGTTGGTTCTTTTCAAATTCAGGAAACTATCTATTTAAATGAAATGATTTTTTTCTGAAATAATCTCAGCTGAACATATTTTATTTGTGTTTTACTTGGAAGTTTTAAGAAATATTTTCTCATTATGAAAAGGATATTGCTGTGTTCGTAGAATCATTCTTTACAAACAATTTGATTAGGAAACAATTTATTGCTTGTGAAATTCTTGAAACGGATGCATAAAATAATTGCTAAAGTAATTTATTTGGTCGTAAAAATAAATATATTGCTTGCAATATTAATGTTTTTTTTTCTTTAAAATTTCTTTGAGCAGTATAATTCTTTAAAAAATTTCACTTGAATGTTTGCATATTATTTAAATTTTACTTAGTTGATTGTTGCTCTGTTTTGTTCAAACCTAATAAATAAAAACAGGGTTATTCAAAATGGTGGATTTATTAGATTTTAGATTTTTTATTTACAATAAAAGAAGCAATGATGGGCCACATATTACAAATTATTAGACAGATGAAAACCCAAAGTTATTTTATACATTCGGGCGTGAATGGCTGAGTGGCTAGCGCTCGGTAACACAGATTTCGGGTTCGAGCCCCGGCGGTGCCATGGATGTTTGTAGTGGTTCGGAATCCAATTTAAACTGTAGGTATCGGTCTCATAGGACCGTAGAGCGTTACGGAGGTATTGTTACTCGTAATCCGTAGTTTATCTTCAAACTACACGTCCTGGGTAGTGCTAATTGAGTAACGTCGGTGCAGGCATCCTTAAGGCATCCAAGACCAAGCTGTCGTGTTTGCCAGCTGCATTAGAAAGAAAAGAAAAAAATATTTTGCAGAAATACAAAATGACAATTGTCTAAGTGTTTGTCAGCTGCATTAGAACAAAAAAATTTTATACATTCAACTAGAGCCCTATTTATTATACGACAAACCTAGAATTGGTACCTCTGTTCAGCACAAGTTAGGGCCGGATATGTTTGTGGTCTTGATTCAGTGTTGTTTCAGACTAAAACTGAATTATTTTGAATATAAGATAAATAATTATAATAATTTTAATAATAATAATTTATTTGAATATAAAGAGATGTTTAGCTGTAATATTTATTAAAACTTGCTAAGACAGCACTGCGCAACTGCAACACATAACACACAAAACAAAATTATATAACAAGTATTTACAACATCATCTTAAAAGCCAGTTCGTTAAAGCGTCCACACTTCATGGGACACTTCATTCGACTTGCACACTCCCTTTTCTCTTTTTCCCTCTCCCATTATCGGTTCCAAAGTCAAATGGGAGAAAAAAAACCGTGCGAAGTCAAAGTCTAACATAAAGGTCAACCTGTCCTTGAAAAGAATATCTATTAACCTTGAACGTTATGCTATACAAACCTAGAATTGGAGCATCTGTTCCTCCATTTTGAATAACCCTGTAAAATAACTTAGTGAGGAAGAACTCTGTTTATCCTATCTAAGGCCGTTGAGATGAAAGATGTAAGTCGGTTAGGAACGGAGATATTCCAAAATTTAAAAAGTTTAAAAATAAAATTTAAAATTTAATATAGCAAAATTGGCAGGTGGCCAACTGGAACGGATCCAAACTGAGCAGTATAATAGAGTGAGAAAGGTATTTTTGAATAGTTTTAACTACAGCAAAAATAATTTTAACTTTTATTTAATATAATTTTAAATTGCCTGTTATCAAAAAAAAAATTTACATGAAAAGAAAATTCCACGGTAACTATTAAACGTTTTTTTTTTTTTTCTTTCAAGACTGCTTTGAGCTGCATATATCTGACTAGCACCCCTAACAAGTAATCGATTGATCTGTTTCCGCTTTTAAAACGGATGTTTACACTTCCAAACAATGGGTGGTTGAGTATAACGTATATTTGAGTACGCTTACAGGGTTCAAACCGTGTACAGTTTTGATTTGACATTCAATTCAAGATATTCCTGATAGCTTGGCTTGGCTTGGTTTGGCGCTCTACGGTCATCTTGGGAGCACGACGGCAAAAAAGACTGGGATCTACAGTTTAACGTGGATTCCGAACCACTCACAAACATCCATGCCACCGCCAGAATTCGAACCTGAAGCCAAAGGCCAGAACTCCTGATAGTGGAATGAGGTTCATGAAACAGCAAGCAGCATTTCCCTTTCTCACTGTTGTTATACATTTACATGGTTACTAAAGCACAACCATAATGATGCACTGCCTCTCACACAGATGTGGATTTGAAACACTTAGCGCCATCTATCAGAGAACTATTTATTCCAACTAATTTATTTCCACCCTGTATCGTTAACGAAAAAAATGTGTTTAATTATGAGACAAGTACACAAATACCTTAATACAAGTAGTTTATTAATTCCTTTTGTTGCTGTAATCTAAACTTACTCCGCGGAAACATTCAGTAGGTGTTACTTAAGATGAGCGAGGTTTTAACATTATTTATATTTTACACAAATATGAATATTCATAACGTTGGGTGGGATGATTTTCGACAATGATTTCCGAATTTTGTTTCTCTCTCGAGTCTCCATTATCAAATTATTCAATTAAGGGAATGTGTTTGTCTTATTTTTCTGAAGAAACGAGATTTCGGATGAAGTATTTCAATTAAGATTTGCAAAAAGTAGAGGGTAATTAAATAACGCTTGTTATTGACAGAGACTAACATCTCCTAGGATTTTCTAAGTAATGAGAAGTTTCTTTTACAAGAACAATCTGAATAAATGATGCCGAAAGTGAAACATTAATATTTATTGAGAGAAAGAGTTAGAAATTACCATAAAAGGGTATTTTTTTTGCCTACATATAAAAAACCCCAATGATAATGGGAATGGAGGCTTAGTTTATTTGTCATGTCTGATGGTAAGGTTTGTTCATATGTGTTAGATTATATGTTCTACACTAACAGCGTAAAGTTAATACTGTTGTTTCTTATCCCACTCGGTGGGCAGCAGCATCTACACAAAGTCTATAAATCTGTGTGTTCACAAATATTATGTACCGATGAATCAAGAAAAATAGTAAAAAAATGCAACTTCATTTTTCGTTGACCTTGCGGCACAAAGACATGGGGCACCCAAAAGGAGGAGTCTGATATTACTCTACCCGGTTAGACCCCCAGCCACTGGATAACCATTTTAGTCGCCTTTTATGACATGCTTGGGCTACAGTGGGGCTATCCTAATCCAAAACCATACCAAACCATTAAACCGTAAACCATTACCATTGATTAAACCAAATACTTGATAATTTACACAGCCCAGTCATTAATGTGGCCACCTGTCAAAAGCCAGAATATTCACCTTTTAATAATTTTCAAATATGCATATATATTACGCCAACGATTGAAATGCTTTCCGATGCCCTAGGACATCCTTTATATACACTCCACTACAATGCGCTGCCACCTGCCTTTTGTGATTGGTTATTTCATGTGTACATCGAAAGTAGGTGGTGGTCACATTAATGTGACTGGACTGTGTATATTGAAATATTTAACAATGGAAAACACTTTGTACCCACATTGAGTCCATTATTTTGATTTAATTAACAGTACTGAAAGTACTGTTAATTAATGATTTTTACAGCATTTTTAGCCATATAACCTTATGTACTACGAACACAAGTGATCGTGGCGAAATAAGTTAACATAAAAGAATCACCATGAAAAAATAATTGGAAGTAATTAAACATAATTCTTGAGTTTGAAATGTAAAAAGTCATTCATGCCTAAGTTAGAGCCGCATCCAGTATCTGGCGTGATTATATTTGTAAATTTTTATAAATACCGTATGGTCAGAAAATACCCGACTAGTGGCTCATGGTAACGTGCTCACTGGTGAGCGTTAGTGCTGAGGTTCACTTCTCTGGAGGCTTTGTTGTAGATTTTCAAAAAACGAGGAGTTCAATGGCGCTTATGTTGTTCAGCATCTTGTCATGTTAAACGGACTAACAAGTCAGAGTCTTACAGGTTTTCTCCCATACGATAAGCAAATGGTGTAGTTCCCCCTAAAAAGTCTCCCGGAAGCCACTACAGCCCTCCTTCTTCAGAGACACGGGAGCCAAGTCACACTTCCACCGATGGGTGCCCCATCAAAACAGAAGCTGCCTCCTTTCCCTCCATCTGGCGTTTGATGCCATCAAGTTTCAGGTTTGAATTCTGGTGGTGGCGTGGATGTTTGTTAGTGGTTCGGAATTGTTAAACTGTAGGTCCCGGTCTAATTAGCTAAAGTGTGTACAAAATGACCGTTGAGCGACAAACCAAACTAAATCTTTCCCTCCATCCATGAGTAACTTACTCATGGGATGCCATCTCCCATAGCAAGATACTGAGAATTAAACACAACAACAACATGGTCCGAAAATCTATCTATCGAACCCATGAATTTACTAATAATTCTTTAACCGATAAAAGCAACGTATTGTCTATTAGTGTACTACAGTTGCTACTACATAACCTGATGGTAACTGGAATAAATAAAATAAATATCATTTTCCCCGCCTTGTTGCTCTAGGGAAAAGGAGTTTCACGGTCGAGCATTACTTTATAACTTCGCCTAACACCGCGATGCTTATTGAATTTGGAAAGAAATTCACTGCGACAAATAAGCCAACCAAAGTGACAACTCGAAATTCTGTGAAGTTTTGTTGCCGCAAGCATCAAAGTAGAAGGCTGTATAAATGACATTACAGAAACTTTATAGGAACGTTTGCTCGATCTTCAGAAAATCATTGAGAGGATTATTTGGCCAAGATGGAATTTCTTTCGGTAGATGTTTGGATCATGTTGTATTTCACCTTTTTTAAAATAAAAATTTAAGTCCATTGTAAATTTCTGCACAATAATAATGCTAATCATTTTATATAAACATGAAACTGAATAACCAAATTAAAATAAATATGCTAAATTATTTATTGTTTTTAACCAAATGGTTCTTGTAGAATATACATAACTTTCCGTTAGCGCGGTGCTAAACAAAATATGAATTATTTCACCAATGATTTAAATCTTTTGAGTCAAACACTACTATTCGTTACATTATGATTGCCAATAATTTAACAGCATTACAATTTGGCACGATATGTCTTCCTTTATAAAAGTATTAGGCTCATGAGATTTGAGAAAGCAAAGTAATGACCTTTCAAATATGTAAGTTAGTTTCAGTAAATGTTGTTAAACGTCAAATATAAAATGAGACGTTGTTTTGCAGCTTGATATCATAATACCGTATATAATATCGTAAACTGAGAATTTCTTCTAAATGTAAATTACTTGGTTCGTCTTACATACAGGTCCATTAATATCGCAGAAAAAAAAAAACCCTCGTAAATATTTTTCCTTAGCTGGACTTATGCGATAAACTTTTTATACTTCTTTAGCTTACATCTCTTAAATTTATGAAAAAGAATAATTTTAAATACATTGCATTTAAAATTATTTGTTTTATAAAAACAAGTTACATTATTTTATATTATTATATTATAAGAAAAGATATATTTTTTTATATTATTATATTATAAAAAAAGTGATATTATTTCATATTATTATAGTATACAAAAAGTTATATTATTTTATATTATTATATTATAAAACAAATTATATTATTTAATATTATTATATTATAAGAAATTATATTATTTTTATACTATTATATTATAAAAAGTTATATTTTATATTATTATATTATAAAAAAGTTATATTATTTTATATTATTATATTATAAAAAAGTTATATTATTATGTTATAAAGAAGTTACATTATTTTACATTATTATATTATATAAAAGTTATATTATTTTTATATTATATAAAAAATTATATTCTTTTATATTATTATATTATAAAGAAGTTACATTATTTTATATTATTATAGTATACAAAAAGTTATTTTATTTTCGAAATTATTTATATGGTTGATTTGTCGCGTTGTCGCCATAAAGAAAAATCTCATTTTTGTAGAAATTTGTACCTGCTAAAGTAAAAGTCCAAAATATAAACAAGAAATAATAGTAGAATAGTGTACATAAGTAGCACATAAAAAGGAAAAATTAAACGAAGTTCATAGCATGTAACGACCGTAAAACGGCAATTTTCATGACCCATTGTGTTTACGAAAATGGAATTAGAGACCTTTAGCATCAACAGTGTAATTTATATAAGGATTTCTCTTCCAGTTCACCTTTCAGGCAAAAACTATAATGGCACAGTAAATAAATCTAGCACAGATACCATAGATCGTATACAAGATAGCAACTGAATAGAAACTATGTGTTAGGTTCAGATAGGGCTACCAAATTTATAACTATCGTTATTGGTGTCTGGCGTGAAGAAAAAACGCATTTTCAATGTATACACGGAAATTGAGTTTTTAGTAAAAGAAAATGCTATTTATAGATAAGAAAATATACCTAATTTAATTAAAATTATTTTCACAAATAAAAACGGAAGATGCAAATGTTACCATTTATTCTCTTTCTAAGATAGCCGTAATGTTAAAAGATTTACTGAAATACTGACATAGTATAATATATTCCATTAAACCGATTTAATAAATTACAACTAATACTTTAATCTACTGGCTCTATATATAGGCTATCCATAAAATTTAGCATTTATTGAAAGAACTAGATGCATTAAAGCAATTTTAAACGAACAAAGAATAACTATCCATAAATCATATTCAGGAAATAAATTGTGTGCATCAGTTATTGTTAAAAATTACTTAAAAAAACATACTAAATAGAAATTTAAAAAAAAAAAAACCCCAAAAGAATTCCAAACGATTTTATAAAAAAAACATACGAAAGGAATTTAAAAAAAATTAAAGAAAAAAAAATCAAACGAATTTTAAAACGTTCAAAAATTTTATTCCAAACGATTTTAAAAAACACGCAAAGAAATTTAAAAACATAATATATATATAATTCCAAACAATTTAAAAAAAAAAATCGTGTAAGAAATTTAAAAAAAAATTTAAACGATATAGAATTCCAAACGGTCTTATAAAAACACGTGAAAGAAATAAAAAAAAAAAAAAAAAAATTTCAAACAATTTTATTTTTTTATAAAATCGTTTGGAATTTTTCGCGTTTTTTTTTTTCACGTGAAAGAGATTTTAAAAAGGAAACTATAGAATTCCAAATGATTTTATAAAAAATAATGGAAAGAAATAAAAAAAATTTTAAAAACTCTAGAATTTCAAATGATTTTATAGAAAAGCAAGTATTAAAAAAACATAAAGAAATTTAAATAAATCAATCAGAATAGACCATGAAAGAAATTTAAATAAATCAATCAGAATAGACCATGAAAGAAATTAAAACAGTAAATCAATAAGAAACGTCGAAAGTGGTTTAGTACATCACTGACCCATTCTCTCGAAAACAATACCCATATATTTTATGGGTAAAAATAGTCTCTTTTAAAAAATATTACTAACTAAAGAAAAAATTTGTCACCATACAATAAAATTGTATTCAAAGACCTATTTGCTCGTTGATGTATATTATTAACATAATTCAGATAGGGAACCATTTATGAAAGGAATATCATTTAATCATACGAAACTTATTAACTTTCGTTTTATGAGAATTGAGGAGGCGTTAATGGAAAGGAAAAGACCAATATTACTTTTTGGTTAATATGTAGCGAGATAAAATATATCCGTCTGAAGTATGTATTTAATGGATGTTATGGGAATCTTGATAAGATTAATACGCTAAAATTACTTGTAATTAATTCTATCTTACCGGATAAAATAGATATAAATACGAAATTAGCCAAAGGTAGAAAATTTAGTTCAGATATTTTGCTTTACTCAAGATAAATATTGCGTGAAATTATAAATATTTAATAAATAAATAAATAAAGATTGTTTTTATTATTTTATATTAATAGATAATTATGACAACGCAATTTTTGTTTCACAAAACCATCAAGAAAGATATAATTGATTTTTCTGATTAATAGAATGGATTGCTTGATATCAAATAAAATTTTAAATGCTACGATGCAAATATTTTGGATTGAACCCCTGCATTTTTGTTTATTTATGTCTATAGAAATAAAATAAAAGCCTTTTAAATATTCATAAAATATTTCAACAAGATGCTTTAACTAACTGTTTAATACTTTAACTGGAAATGACGTCAGATCTTGAAGTTTATTTATATGTATCAAATTTCTTCTTATTCTCTGAGCTGCATTGTGATTCATTACTTGACGTTTTTTTTTTATTAAAGAAGTTGATAAGATAAAAAACATTGGGCACTTTTTTTTTTTATTATTTTCAGAAATTCAAACTTTCGAATTTTTAAACACTATAAAGACGCTTTGTTAGGTAAAAATATTATTGTTTGTCATGTAAATATATTTTGTAAAAACATTATTTGCAATGACAAAAAAAAAACGCAAACTGAAAAAGAAGTAATAGGCGTAAATCTAGCAATTCATTGATCATTGGTTATAACTAACCCCGCCCACCACCAATCGTTTTGCTCTATTACGCTAGTTCTTTCAAAAATTTTTGTCCATTTTTTCTCTTAAATACAAGCTTATAAGTGTAATCCATTCGAGCATTTGATTAATTTACTTGCTAACCTAAGAACATTAATATGTAACCAAAACAAACTTTTCTTGCGTAGTGGGATGGTTTATGAAAGAAGAGGCTACTAAATTTATTAATGGGTACAGGAGGTTTGGTTTGTCGCTCTTACGGTCATTTTGTGCACACTTTAGGCTAATTAGACCGGGACCAGGGCCAGATTTAGATGAAACGAGGCCCTAGGCTATTTCACTTATGAGGCCCCTTCACCTCCCATTTTTAAGTTTATAAATTACATGAGTGATAATAATAAAACACATCATTACTGTGATGTATATCAATATATTTTAAATTAAACATGTTGTGATGGGTACTAATCGTTATAAAAAATGTGACACGGATAATAAATAAAAAAAGTCGAGTACACTTACTTGGACATTTATTCTCAGCACTCCATATAGTACTTGTAATAATAACTAATCAAGCATAACACACAACAATTACAAAGAAACAAAATAAAATAATTAAAATCTTTGACTACGAAAATAAAATATGCATTAAAAATTATCCTATTTTCTATCAAATTAAATTAAATATATTCAATGCATTGAAGGTTTAAAGCAAATTCAATTCAGATAAATTTATTTCTTTATAATTCATATTTAAAACTATTAGAAGTATGAATTATTATAAATTTTAAGTTTTAAACTAAACCGAAAATTAAACTTTATTCAAACAAAATCCAGATCCAGATGTAGAATTTCCAGATCCAGTGTTTTAATGTTAACTGTTTTTAGAATAGTGCAATTCTAATTTTGCTAACAATTTGAATGTAGGCCCCTCTTGATCTTCAGGCCCTAGGCTGAAGCCTCTTAGCCTATAGGAAAATCCGGCCCTGACCGGGACCTACAATTTAACGTGGATTTCGAACCACTCACAAACACCCATGCCACTGTCAGGATTCGAGCATGAACCACCAAAGACCAGAGCGCTAGCCAATAAGCCATCAGGCACAAGGGGAGATTAGAACACTGGTGCTGCACTGTTAAAAGAGATTTCCTTTGTCGGGTTTCGAACTAGACTACCCTATTTGAATACCCATTGCTTTAAGTAATAATGTAATAAAGATTTAGGAATTAATGTAGAGAGAAGTTATAAAAAAGAAGTAAGATGTCGTCAGGATCTCAAGTTGTAGTTATATGGCATGATATTTAGTTTATGTTTCTTATATAAAACAATGGATTGATTTGAAAAGTCTTATTAAACAAAGACTCAGAATTGCACATAACAGGTGGGTTGCATGTTCGTAGGCTGACACATAGATGGCGCTACTAGTATTAAATCCATACGAGTTTTAGTTAGCCCTAACCTTCAAAAGACACGTGTATAAATTTGACAGCTGTTGCACTATTAGTACGTTATAGCATTTTTAGTGAAGGAACTTTTGTTAGTTTGAAAAAATGGATAAAAAGGAATTTCGTGTGTTAATTAAAGCATTGCTTTTTGCCGAAAAAAATACTATTGAAGCCAAGGCGACTTGATAAACATTATTCGACGGCAAGAAAATCAACGTAGCAAGTGGTTTGCCAAATTTAAACAAGGCGAAATGAGCACCGAGGACGATGCCCGCAGTGGACGCCCAAAGAGGCTGTTACCGACGAAAACATCAAAAAGTCCACAAAATAATTTCTGACCCATAAAGTGAAGTTGATTGAGATAGCTGAGACCCTAAAGATATCAAAGGAACGTGTTGGACATGTCGTGAATGAATATTTGGATATGCGAAAGCTCTGTTCAAAGTGGGTCGCGAGACAATCGACCAAAAAACAACTAATTGATGATTTTAAGAAGTGTTAGGAGCTTTTCAATCGTAATAAACCCGAATTTTTTGCGTCGATATGGGACCACATGGCCATTCAATCGACAGCCCCAGTGGACTGCACGTTGAACACTAAAAATGCTATAAAACATATGAATAAGTGAGCTGTCAAATTTATACACATGTCGTTTGAAAGTTAGGGCTAACTAAAAATTATATGTATTTAATACAAGTAGCTCCATCTGTGTCATCCTATGAACTTTTCAGCCCACCTGTTACATTTCTTTATATTTCTATTCAAAATGAAATACCTCTTTGCCAAAGATGGTTAATTTGTACAAAAAAAGTTATTCTTCCGTAAAGAACTTTTTTTGAGAGAAGAACGGGAGGAAGACTGACCATTATCTTAGCATACTTTAGTTTTTGGTTAATTCATGATGAGAACATGTAGTTTTTCAACTATCCCTGTAGGCAAACTCTAGTTTGAATAAATTGTTTCAGCCTTATACTTTACCAAGGCTTAATTTTCCTTTTTTTCCCCACTTTGATGTAGATGCCAACACTGCAGTGATGATAAATGGATTTTATACCAAAAAAAAAAGCTTATTTTAGTATGGGCATTTAGATTAACATTTTTTCCCCTCCTACCTAATCGAGCTACTATTATGTATTTAAGCCAGAATAAATGGAATTTAAATTGATTTTTCAATCTATTTTCATAAATGGAGTAATTTCTTCCACGTTTTTTAAAAAATTTATTTTGATGGTAAAAGGTGAATGAAACACATTAAATGAAGATTATCGTTAAACAATTGAGCCTTCCTGCAATTTTGCTCTTTGGGTTTAGGATCCAGGAGGACAAGTTCAAAACCTGGCGAACAAGCTAAACTGAAAATTCCTTGTTAAAGCCAGAGATTAGCATAATCCATATGTTGCGAAGTCCGTTTATAGATTTGAAGATGAAGGAAGAAAATTGCGATTACTCCACATGCTACACCTAAACATTTTCCTTCCAGATTGCGTTTGCAATCTTGATTCTACAATCTTCTGATTTTATTATGAAGTGTTCACCAAGATATATTAATTTATGCACAATTTGGAAAAAATATTGTGGGAACAGCTGTAATCTAAAACATTCAAACACAGTTTATTTTTTATATATAAAATTTATTGTATGACATAAATAACACATGCACGATAGTTACAAAAAAGAAAAAGATAAAAATATCAGCAGCATTCTCCTCTACATGGAGCCATGGCACGACCACCACACACCATCGGGACCGTGTAATGCCCTTCTCCCTGGAGCACGCCCAACCATACAAGCTCTATTTAGGTTCTAAGGAGAAAACCGTCTAACAAGAAGGGCACCTGACATCAGAAGTTGAACAGCAACAAAAAGCCCGCTCGAAACTTCTATAGGCGTTTCGGCAATAATCTCCCTAGACTTCTGTTTACGCGCGTTAGCTCTTCGCCAGTCAGTACAGCATACTGCATCGTAAATATTGTAAATTTGCCTAAAATCAGTGCCTTAGAATAATTTAATACAGTTCTAATTACAATCAAATTCAGAGCATAGGGATGCAATAAAAGATGAATTTGTGAAATTTCATAAGTAGCTATAAAATATATTGTTATCAACACATTTTTAAAATATTCTGCAGTAAACAGGGACAGCATAAAAAGGTTCTTCATAGAAAATATGTAAATCAAAACTTCACTACGTAATACTACCTCGCATCTAATAACATTTGGGGTAATGGTATGATATGATATCAGGTTGTCCTTCTGTTGAATTTTTTTTTAATTTGCATGTTATTTTGATAGACTTCTGTTGTTCTCTTTATCGATTGCATTTTTAATTAATTTTTATTCATAATAGGCCTTTGATGGATTTTTTTATATATCGCACAAAAAACCCCCACAAAAAATGTTGCATAAAAACAGGTTGATTGTATTTTATTTGATAGTTTAAGGAAAGTTAGTGAGCGTTGACTAAGATCAAATAACATATAATTGTTTACATGTTTTTTAATTACTCAGAAGTGTACAGGTTGGGCAACCAGACTGTAACTGGGTGTGGTTCGGTTGAGGCACTTGAGAGACAAATTGGAGAACTCATAATTTTATTGATACACGCACAAACAACACGTAAACAATTAGTGACATGCAATATATAACACATTTAAAGATCTATAATTATAGATTTGTGGAAGAACTACCCTTTTACGCCGAAAACTCCTCCCAAACCGAAGAACTCCCTTCTACGTCGAAACGCGGCTACGCGCAGGGTGCACGAAATATACTTCCTCTCCGAGTGAGAGTCTGTAGGCAAACTAATGCGCTGGTATGCACTAATTTGAACTTATATTTTCTCTCGGGATGAGAAACTATAAACTAAACGTTTCTCACCGGGAATGAAGTTTACACTTTATTTCATCCTGTGTGAGAGTCTCGAGGCCGACTGACCATTTCTCCTGAGCGCCACAGTGGTCATTATTGCCAGTGTGTAAGAGGAAGCCCGGTTATATTCAAATAAATTTTATTACCAAATTTCTTCCCTTTACCTATGCCAAATTTTATTTTGTTATTTAAATTAAATTCAAATTAACCAATTCTAATAATATCACTTAAAAATTTTTTACATTGCAAAAATTACTATTTTACTTTTATTATATAAATGAATAATATTTCATTTTCAAATAGAAATGAACTTAATTTTTAAATATAAATGAATTTACATTAGTTATTTAAGCATTAACTAATTTACATTAATTTAATTAATTTAGCAACTTATTAAGGAATTTATATACTGTATATCAATTACATAATAACTGTATATCGATTAAATAATAACTGTATACTGTTATAATATATAACTCTATATTATATACTGTATATCGATTACATAATACTTAGGAAATATTACTTAATAATTATATAATTCTTGGAGTCAAATTTAAAATATTATTTCCAGTAGTTGAAAAATTTTAATTTAAAAAGAATTATAAAGACTTTTTCATGAACTGCGATTTAAAGTATAAAATCGGTATTAATATTTCAATGTTTAGTAAGGATTAAAAAAGAATTGTCCAAATAAAAATCAGAAATATTCTCTGTATCACTGTAGAAAAAAACATTCCTTTTAAAGCCTGGAGTGTTTTCTCTAAATGCTCCAAAGTAAATAAGTTTTCTTTCTAATTTTCCATTAAGGAAATGTTTGAAGTGAAGGTTTCTTTTCACTGTACGACGCGCTGTAGCATATTTACCGAATAAAACGGAAGCCACCGGAGAAAAATTTATCGTCATGACATTTTTATTTACCATTAGAGAGGTCGTTTGTTTGCTCATAAAAAAAAAAAAAGAAAAAAAAAAAAAAATAACTCATAAAATGTAAACAGCTCAAAACGTCAAAAGAAAAAAACCATCTGCGACTTCGAATATTTTTTTAATAATTTTTTTTTATCTTTATTAGTGAATAGTTGGCAACGAATCCTGAAGGAATTAGAAGGCATTGCATGAGGTAATTAATTAGCTGTGCATATCTTAGTAGAAAATTAATTTTCAGAATAATATTTTACAATTATTCGCGTTATTATACTGAACAGTAAAGTCACATATTAAATGAACGCTAATGATTATTAGAAAATAATTACAGATCAATTGAATTTTAATGAATAAATGCATATTTAGGTTTGATAATCGAGTGACTGGTGTTCGGTGGCACAGGTTTCGGGTTCGAAACCTGGGGGGTGCCATGGACGTTTGTAGTGGTTTGGAATACACTTTAAATGTAGATCCCGGTCAAATATACTGTAGAGGGTTGGGAGTAGGGTTGACAACCCTACCCCATCAAAAGATAACAACTCATGTTTCATAACGGCCTTGGCTTGCAATGGAGTTGTTACGACAATGAAGATGATAAAATGCATGCTTATTCCTTTGAGTTTTGTAATTAAAATTTTTTAACTATGAAAAGTAAACTTTAAATACCTATTATTATATCACATCAATGCGCTGTGTATAGAGATCAGTTAATTCTTTACAATTTTGGGTATGATGTGCAAAAAATGAAATTGATTATTTTTATTTTAATAGGTAAGACAATCTGATATTATGACAATAAATAATATACACGAGGAATTAGATTCAGAATTAATAATTAATAAATATTAATTAGTCTTAACTAGGAATCTGATGGCCGAGTGACTAGAGCTCTAAAGCTGGGTATCATATCACCATTTTTGTTTTGGGCTCGAGTCTCGGTGGTGCATTGGATGTTTAGAGTGGTTCAGAATCCACCTTAAACTGCAGGTCCCTGTCTAATGTGACGATAGTGTGTAGGGTTGACGGCTTTACCCCGTAAAAAGGAAAAAAAAATATTTCTTCTTACGAAATCTGCCAGCAGGTAGACTACATTGGCCTACCGTGAGGCTGTTGTGTAATTAAATAAGTTTTAAATAGGTTAAATGGCGATCGTTTTAAATTAAAATTCTATAATTAATATACAATTCTACTTATGCAATTAAAATAATTAATATATTTAAATATTTTAAGGCTTATTTGTTTGCAAATTAATTTTTTATTTAAAAATTGTATTTCGACACTTGACAGGGTGAAAATAGAAAGTTTTTAATAGTGCTATAATATAATTAAATTTAAAATTGAGTATTAAAAATACTGTATGTTCCATTTATAAGTTATGGAATTAGTTATCAATGAAACATAAAGAATTAAAAGAATTCTAAGTTTAAAAAAAAAAAAAAACTTTAAAATAGGAAAATATTACATCCATTATTAATGTTTTGAAATAAAACGAAAAAAATTGAAAAATATATAGAATCATAGAGTAGAAAATGACTGAGTTTGCTTGCCCATACACACACATGAAATGAAAAGAAAAATCTCATCATAGTGTTTATTTATTCTTGAAAAATACTTTTTGTACATTTTTATTTGCTAAGTATAAATAATGTATATCTTGTATCTTCTGAAATATAAAAGAATTCGAGTTCAAACTGCTTTACTCTTTTGAAGCTTTTTGGATTTTTTTTTTTTTTGAAACAACATAATTGAGATTGCTATCCGTACTTATTAACTTAAAAATAAATAATTTGAAATGTGAAGGAAAAGAAAAAATGCTCGATAACAGTAAAAATGCGACATTTATATACCTAAAATTAATGCAATGTGCTATAATATATATTTTGTCATGGAATTAATAATTAAACAGATCTGAATTAATAATTAAACAGATCTAAATAAAAGAAAACTGTAAAAAAAAAATAGAAGTATTACATCCATGATAAAAGTTTTCAAATAAAATGGAATGAGTTGGAGTCCTTTGAGAGTCGTAGAGCAGAAAAATGGCTGTCTTTTCTATCTCAAGAAAGAAAAAAAAAAAGTGTATAAAAAGAAAAAAAAAAAATATTAAACAGCAAACAAAATATTATATAATTAAACAGATCTAAATAAAAGAAAACTGTAAAAAAATAGAAGTATTACATCCATAATAAAAGTTTTCAAATAAAACGGAATGAGTTGGAGTCCTTTGAGAGTCATAGAGCAGAAAATGGCTGTCTTTTCTATCTCAAGAAAGAAAGAAAAAAGGTCTATAAAAAGAAAAAAATATTAAACAGCAAACAAAATATTATATAATTAAACAGATCTAAATTAATAATTAAACAGATCTGAATTAATAATTAAACAGATCTAAATAAAAGAAAACTGTAAAAAAATAGAAGTATTACATCCATAATAAAAGAAATCAAATAAAACGGAATGAGTTGGAGTCCTTTGAGAGTCATAGAGCAGAAAATGGCTGTCTTTTCTATCTCAAGAAAGAAAGAAAAAAAAAGGTGTATAAAAAGAAAAAAAAAATATTAAACAGCAAACAAAATATTATATAATTAAACAGATCTAAATTAATAATTAAACAGATCTGAATTAATAATTAAACAGATCTAAATAAAAGAAAAATAAAAAAAATAGAAGTATTACATCCATAATAAAAGAAATCAAATAAAACGGAATGAGTTGGAGTCCTTTGAGAGTCATAGAGCAGAAAATGGCTGTCTTTTCTATCTCAAGAAAGAAAGAAAAAAAGGTGTATAAAAAGAAAAAAATATATTAAACAGCAAACAAAATATTATATAATTAAACAGATCTAAATTAATAATTAAACAGATCTGAATTAATAATTAAACAGATCTAAATAAAAGAAAACTGTAAAAAAATAGAAGTATTACATCCATAATAAAAGTTTTCAAATGAAACGGAATGAGTTGGAGTCCTTTGAGAGTCGTAGAGCAGAAAATGGCTGTCTTTTCTATCTCAAGAAAGAAAGAAAAAAAGGTGTATAAAAAGAAAAAAATATTAAACAGCAAACAAAATATTATATAATTAAACAGATCTAAATTAATAATTAAAAGATCTAAATTAATAATTAAACAGATCTAAATAAAAAGAAAAACTGTAAAAAAATAGAAGTATTACATCCATAATAAAAGTTTTCAAATAAAATGGAATGAGTTGGAGTCCTTTGAGAGTCGTAGAGCAGAAAAATGGCTGTCTTTTCTATCTCAAGAAAGAAAGAAAAAAGGTGTATAAAAAGAAAAAAATATTCCATTCATACTCCAGAAAAAAATCCATCTGTAGAGTTTTATTTGCAAAGAAATAAATAACACGGTGAACTGGTGTAAATAAGAATCAAGAATTTCACGAAATAAAAAGTTTGCTTTATTATTTTGAAGCATTTCAAACGGGTTTTTTTTAATATCTTAATTTAGCTTTATATATATGCATATTAACCTAAAAATAAATGGTAAATGGCCTGATGGCGGTGTGATTGAAGCTCGGTGCCACAGGTTTCTGGTTCGAGTCCCGGAGGTGCCATGAATGTTTATAGTAGTTCGTAATCCACTTTAAACCGTATGTCCCGGTCTAGTTAGGCATAGGGCTGACAACATTACCCCGCAAAATGTTTCGAAATTTGTCAGTAAGCTGACGTCCTTGGCCTGCTAAGGAACTGTTGCGTCAATGAAGAAGATTTAGATAAAAAATGTAACAATGCCGTGAAAATTGCGGATTTTGTTTTATAATTGTTATTTAGATAATGTGGTGACAATAACAGATTGTTATTCGATTCGTGGTCCAGTGGTCATGTGCTCAATCGGTATGCAGAGAGGGCACAGGTTTCAATCTGCTAACGGGAATTGGTTCAATCAGGTTTCAATCTGCTGCTGTTGTTTTCAGAA
Source organism: Caerostris extrusa (assembly GCA_021605095.1). Classification (NCBI taxonomy): domain Eukaryota; kingdom Metazoa; phylum Arthropoda; class Arachnida; order Araneae; family Araneidae; genus Caerostris; species Caerostris extrusa. The sequence goes on from BPLR01015224.1 coordinate 51,015, forward strand.
GTGAGCAGACTCGAGGGCAATTAAGGCTACGTGTGTAAAAACGTTTGGATCGTATACAATCCAACGTATACTCAGGCTCTCTAGGGGAATGTTTTGTTACTTCCAATCGATATGAAAATGTTGGGCTATTAACCTAAAAAAAACATACTGGAAGCCAATGTCCTCCTCCCATAGCTCGTTGGTGAGTTGTTCTTGGCAACGGTATCAATGGGACACGAAATCCACCGATATATCACAAATAAAAGACATTTCCATATTATGTTATACTGTCATGCAATAAAATATGTAATTACAGTTCAGGATTAAAATGTTAGGTTGGTCTGATGTAATATTTTATAAAATTTGATGCGATATAAAAATGTTTTTTTGTTTGTGTGTTCTAGTTTTGATGTTTAAAGGTGTTTGAAAAGAAAATTATATGAAATTATTTATTTTTTAATTAATAATCCTGATTAATTTTTAATTAATTGTAAATGTTGGGCCTTAACATATCTTTAAACTGGAAAAATGGTTTTAGCATTTTTTTCTGATAAGTTTGAAATGTTAATCTGGTTTAATTTTATTCAGTTCTCATTTTGTTTTGCAAGAAATTACCTGAAAACGAACAAAATTACTTAAAATATTCAAGAAACCTTCTTACATTTGCCAATTTTACTGAATTTCTCTCTATTTCACTTTTTATTTTTCATACAATAAAAATATTAAATTAAATAACAAATATTCCAGACACAGAAACATCAGTAAAAACCATTCGCTTTTACTTCAGTAATTCAGCTGATAGATGGAGGTACTTCTTTATGCTTTTTCGTAGCCAAAAGTGTAAAAAATGGCTCCACTATTTTCTCATTAGTTTTAATGGCTCCAGCTCCTAGATGAAAATTCCAGCCTCTTATCATTCCTTGTAGCACATGTACAGTTTTGTAGAAACTTTTTTTTATCCCTTTGTCTGTTTTTACTGGTCGAAGATAAACCATCTGGTCTGAGATGCGATTGCTATCGATGGCCAGAAATGTGTCTGGCTTGTTGGCTGGAGTGCAAATTGTAGAGTGTCTCTTCAGACATTAACGTGATTAATGCTCCATAATCTGTATTCTGAGCAAAAGTGTTTTTGTAGTATTTTTTTAATGTGCAGAAACATATGTGTCTAAGTAGAGTGCTTGTTCTATATCTTTCTACAATGTACTTGAAAAATTATTCGCGAAATAAGTAATTTCTTTTGTTCAGAACCTAACTGAGTAGTTCAAATTTTTATCTTTCAAAAGCATATAGACTGTAATTAAATAAACTGTAATTAAATAATAATATCATAACTGTAAGGCCAATTTGAAAATATATTATATGTCTTTCAAGAAGTGATACCTTCTTGAAAATGCTGCTTTTGCTGTCTGATGTCCGATTGGTTAGCGCTCTGTCTTTTCGTACCACAGGCTTCAGGTTCGAATTGTGGCGGTGGCATGGATGTTTGTGAGTGGTTCGGAATCCACTTTAAACTGTAGGTCGGTTTAATTAGCCCAAAGTGTGCACAAAATGACAGTAGAGCGACAAAACCAAACCTCTGGATGGCTCAGAGATATGAACAAATACAGAACAGCACTCGGGAGGAGAGCTGTTAACTAACGGCAGCGCCTATTTTGCCGTATGTCCTCTCTGGCGAGAGTCTCGAAGCCTACTGATGATTTTTCTGTACAACGCAAGGATCGCTCTTGCAGTGCGTTGGAGGAAACATAGTTGCGTAGATAGAACCACGGGTGCAGCTTAAATTTTATTCAGTCCAGAAACACAAACGAAAAATTCAATGCATTAAAATCCATTCACTTTCTTGTAGTAATTTAGCTGATAGAATAAAGTACCCCTTTCTGCTTATTTGCAGGCAAGCGTGTGGAAAGAGTTTCAATTATTTTCTGATAAGTTGTAATTATTAACCAGGTTTAATTTTATTCAGTTCACATTTTGTTTTGCCAGAAATTACTTGAAAACGAACAAAAATTACCAAAAAAATATTCAGAAAAACACTCTTACACATTCGCCAATTTTACTAACTTTCTCTCTATCTCACTCTTTGTTTTTCATACAATAAAAATATAAAAAATAAAATAACAAAAATTCCAGGCATCACTAAAAAACATTCGCTTTGCCTTCAGTAATTCAGCTGATAGATGGAAAGTACTTCTCTATGTTTTCCGTAGCCAAAAGTGTGAAAAATGGTCTCCACTATTTTTCTCATTAGCTGTAATGGCTTCAGCTCCTAGATGAAAATTCCAACCTCTTATCATGCCTTGTAGCACATGTACAGTTTTGTAGAACTTTTTTTTTATGCCTTGTCTTTTTTACTGGTCGAAGATAAAACATCTGGTCTCAGATGCGATTGCTATCGATGGCCAGAAATGTGTCTGGCTTGTTGGCTGGAGTGCAAATTGTAGAGAGTCTCTTCAGACATTAACGTGATTAATGCTCCATAATCTGTATTCTGAACAAAAGTGTTTTTGTAGTGTTTTTTTAATGTGCAGAAACATATGTGTCTAAGTAGAGTGCTTGTTCTATGTCTTTTACAAGGTACTTGTAAAATTAGTCGCAAAACAAATCGTTTCTTTTGCTTAGAACCTAACTGTATAGTTCAAATTTTTATCTTTTAAAAACACATAAACACTAATTAAATATACAAATATCAGAACTGTAACACTAATTTTGAAATATAACAGGTGAACTGAAAGGTTCGTAGGCTGACACATAGATGGCGCTACTAGTATTAAATCCATATGATGTTTAGTTAGCCCTAACCTTCAAAAGACACGTGTATAAATTTGACAGCTGTTGCACTATTAGTATGTGAGTTATAGCATTTTTAGTGTTCATCACGAGCAGTCCACTCGGCTGACTGCCGATTGGACTCCGGTGTGAAATGATGGAGCCATGTTTCATCCATTGTCACATATCGACGCAAAAATTCGGGTTTATTGCGATTGAACAGCTCAAACACTGCTTAGAATCATCAATTCGTTGCTGTTTTGGGTCGATTGTGAGCTCTGCGCGGCACCCACTTTGAACAGAGCTTTCGCATATCCAAATATTCATTCACGATATGTCCAACACGTCCCTTTGATATCTTTAGGGTCTCAGCTACTCAATGAACTTCACGTTACGGTTATCAGAAATTATTTTGTGGACTTTTTGATGTTTTCGTCGGTAACAGCCTCTTTGGGGCTTCCACTGCGTGCATCGTCCTCGGTGCTCATTTCGCCTCGTTTAAATTTAGCAAGCCACTTCTCTGCGGTTGATTTTCCTTGTGCAAAGTCCGAATGATGCTTATCAAGCCAAGCCTTGGCTTCAATAGTATTTTTTTCGCCAAAAGCAATGCTTTATTAACGCACGAAATTCCTCTTTATCCATTTTTTCAAACTTGCAAAAGTTGCTTCACTATAAATGCTATAACTCACATACTAATAGTGCAACAGCTGTCAAATTTATACACGTGTCTTTTGAAGGTTAGGGCTAACTAAAAATTATATGGATTTAATACTAGTAGCGCCATCTATGTGTCAGCCTATAAACATGTCAGCCCAAATGTTATTATGTGCCTCTTAAAGAGATATATATCTATTTGAAAATTCCGCTTTTCGTCGTAAGTCTGAAATTTAATAAATTTTAAATATCTTAATGAATAAGTTCCAAAGATTTACCTACCCACCCGAAAGTATACGGAATATCCTAATAAATGAATCTCTTCTAATGTAAATAATATATTGTCACTAATAGGATCATCATTTTTCTAAAATATCCATGTCACAAATTGTTGTCTCTGATGATGTGATATGTGATGATTAGATTGCAATACCGGTATACCGAATACCGGTATTTTGAGCCCCTTTTGTACAATTTTGTAATACCGGTATTCACAAGTTTGAATACCGTTTTTCGGAATTTACTAGAAATTTAGAATTCTTAATCTGTGAAAAGAATTCTTATCTGTAAATTCTTATTCAGAATTCTTATCTGAAAACTTGAAATTGTTATCTGTGAAAACAAGGTTGAAGTTGTGAACAAAGTGTGTAATATTTCGATAGTTTTTAAATTGATGAGTTCGTTATTCACATTGTATTTGCATATCATACTTTAGAGTTCAAAATATTTTCAGATTTATTTTCTATATACTCTAATAAAAAAAAATTTTTAGTTACCGCCAATTCTAATTTATTTATAATTAGAATTGGCGGTAATTAAAAAAAATTTTCAACACACCAAAATACTATACAGAAATCAGCTATATCCAAAACAGTCCGACGAGAAATAGATTTATTTGAAGATGGGGAATTTAGATGTAAATACTTGGAAAAAGTATATCGCGCATTGCTAACAGTACCGCCAACTATCGTAGATGCTGAAAGAGCGTTTTCGACAATTGGTAATTTTTTCACAAAAATTACGTTCCAGGCTTAATGATAGTACAATTGTTGCATTATATTTTTTTTAAGATCACATTTCAAAATTTGTAATAGTACCACAG
>BPLR01015225.1:0-27340 GCA_021605095.1 Caerostris extrusa
TTTTACGTCAGAGTTAAATAAAATAAATACAGAAAAAAAAAAAGAAACTTTCTACTAGAGCCAAGAAAGGCATCGAATTTTTTATGTATTCAATGCAAGCAGCATGATCATTAATTATCCTTACACACGGGAACAGAAAAATTAAATAACAAAGCTCTAAATGTATTCTAGGCCTCTTCCAATACACTATCTGCTCTAATTTATCGCTGACACGTATTGGCCAATTTCTTTGATTTTAAAATATATATATATATTATATAGATGTGTTAATATTTTTTAAAACGTAACGCACAGTTTTGTGGCAAATAAAACATAAATGAAACGCCGAAAATTACAACAACACATAGTTTTTTTTTTTTTTTTTTTTTTTTTTTTTTAATATATCCATTTTTTCAAAGAATGGCAAAGAATCTTCGTGAATAAAACTTAAAATGTTAAAAATTAATTAGTAATTTCAACTGTCGATCATAAATTATCTATAAAAAGAGATTTAAATTTTTTTGTAATTCCTTTAGTTCCAATCTCATCAGCTTTTATATATTACACAACAATTATTAAAGAATAAAAATAATTTAAAACATTAATTATCTAAATAAATAAAAATATAAAAATGCATTTAATGGCTTAATAGCAGTACCCACAGCTTGGCGGGATATATATACATATAATATATATAATTAATTTTTGTGTATCAATATTATTGTATATTATTTTATAAACTCTCTCACTCTCTATATATATCTACAACAGGATATATATAAAGAATTATATTAATAATAATAAATATTTAATATACAAATTTATCGCTTTATGAATATTTATTTAATACTTCACTATAATTCGCCTTATATGTTTTGCTTCATCATCAGCACATACATATATATTTATATTTCATCTCGCACAAGATAATGATACATATTATTATTCATGTGAAAAAACAGGGTGTCCAAAGATCCATTTCATTAATCTGATCTTTCAACTTTGCTTATTTTAATTGTAAAAAGAAATGCGAACAGGATATTGAATGCGTTTCAATTCGAAAAGGAAATTATTTCGAAGAAGAGATATGCAAGGAATAAATACATTCCTGATCCGATTAATAGAGTAACTTTTTATACCATTTTTTGTGAAACTTAATTACTCAATCTTGTATTATTACAAAATTTAGGGGGATTTAAATGTTTCATAAAATTTATATGAGCACCCATGGGTTTTTTTTTTTTTTTTTTTTTTTTGTATTCGATGAAATTAAATTATAATATGTTAGATATTGATAAAATTACAACAACATGAACTTTTAATATGTTTTATGTAGCAACATGTTTTATTTATTTATTTATTTTTTACAAAATCTTACTCATAAAATTAAAATCATTTGATTTTAAGTAGTATAAAAATTAAAAATGCCAAGTGTATGGTTTAATATTTTAAGAGCCCAACACTTTTTTTTAATATTTTATTCGCTTTGCTTAATAAAAATTTTAAATTTAAATGTTTTCCCCAGCATTTCCCGAACAGTTACTTCACGTTGATGATTATAATTTATTTATAATAAGCCTATTGAATGAAATATTACTCATTTTTACACTTTCATAGTACAGCAAAAACTTCTCAATTGAAGCAATTGACAGAAACGATTGACAAAAAAAAAAAAAAAAAAATTAGCAATTGATAATCGAACACCATTCCTAAATTTAATTATATTTTCCCCAAAAAAATTATTCATATTTTAGTAAATAACTGATATAAAAAGTAATAAAAATTATAAGAGACTGTGTTTTAAACATGTATACCAAATTTCCTTTAAACGAATATATTCTTGATTAGTTAAAAAAACAGAGCTATAGATTAATATAGTAGTATATATTTGTCTCAATTTTTTTAAATTTTCGATTATTTATTAGTTCGAATATTTTTTTTGTGGGTAAACTGATTAAAAACAGCGAACAAAAAACATTAGACAGAATTCGAACAGAATTAGACCATTTTAATGACTTTAGTTTTCTGTGCTTTTAACTTCGTTGTACGATTAAGCAAAAACGAATTTGTTTATGCGAAATAAATTACCAATAAAATCTTGTCTTAATTTTAATTTGAAAATATTGTTTAATACTTTTTTATTAAAATAGCTATTTTTTATTAGTTTTCCTTTATTTAAGAATATGATATGATTTTTTTATAATTCCTCCAATGCAAGAAGCGTGATCATTACCCCTTACACGTGCGGAACAAAAATAATATTATTAATTTTGTAAAAAATATCTGTGTGTCTGAAATTTTTAATATGAAAGGAAGTATAAATAAAATATTACCGTAATTGTAATTTGAAAATATTGCTGAATTCTTTTCCATTTAAATCTTACTTTTTACTTGTTTTCTTTAATATAGTGAAGACAGTATATGTAGTAATTGGTATGCAGTGAAAAAGTATGCAGATGGAATTTCCACATATATATGTGAATATTTAATAAAAATTAAAAATAATAATAAAAGAAAATATTTAAAAAATACCGTTTAAAAAAAGTGGTTAATATATTCCGTAATAATAAGCATCTCTGCAAATGAAGTAAATTTTCGTCACCCGTCTTTACAGTGTTAAAAAAAAAAGCAAGCGATTTTTCATATATATCCAATACAGTGAACATGATTATTATCATTTGCATGAGTGAAACAAAATAATATCAAGTTATAAATATAAAGTCAATTAGAACGATAAAACAATAAAAAATAAATTATCTATTAACTAAAATTCATCAAAAAATTTGGTTTTCTTTAAAGGAGAATTGCTGGGTTTCTTTTTAAAAGCTGACAGAAGAAGAAACAGCTACCAATCATCAGAACAATTTGTTTCCAATCGAAGAAGATTTGTACGATACGCATTTTTTTTTTTTTTTATTATTAATTTATAAAGCCAATTTTTCATAAAACAGAAGAGCAACACTAGTCAAATTGCATTAGCGCAATAGCAGATACTAATATCTTTCGCGCGGGCCTGAATGACCGAGTGGCTATTGAGTATGAGCGCTCGGTAACAGGTTCGGGTTCGAGTCAATGATGCCATGGATATCAAGTTAGTGGTTCGGAATCCGATTAACTAGGTCCCTTTCCACTCAAAAGAGCACAATACGTAGAAATTAATCAAAATTTGTTACTCCGTTTTTTTGTCCGTGGCAATTATTAGTGAAGAAACTACACGCGCCCCCTGGGTAATGAAAGTGAGTAACGTCTGTACAGAAGTTTCAAAATTTTTTTGATCGCTGTCAAGTGTTTGCCAGCTGCATTAGAAAGAAGAAAAAAAACTATCTTTCTTGCAAACGCTGCATTGGCTTAATTGTGAGTTGATATTGAAAATTGTTTGAGTTGAATATTCCATGAGTGAGTGAGTTGAATAGTTCATTTGACTTAATAATGAATGGTATGCACAGAAAATTACCAGATTATTTAAATATAAATATTAATCTATTCTCTTCTTATTTATTTTTCAAAAGAACATGTAAATGAAAGTGTAGAAATTCATCAAAAGCAGCAACTTCATTTTTTTTTTGTCCTGCAATTGGTTTAGTGAAGAAACTTTTACGGGCATTAGGTTAAATGCTCATACATTTTACAGAAGATTCAAAATTTTCGATCATCAATGCGATTCCAGTGACTTAAAACCTAATCTTCTCGTTTTCTTGCCTCGGATAGCATGGCTTAATTTGCCGATGTCTTGCTGCATATTGAAAAATTGTTTGTACGTGTTAAAACTTCCAGGAGGTTGATTTTTGCATTAGAATTTGAAGACAATTTTTGGGGGATTTATTTATAAGTTGAGTTCTTATAATGATATGTCAATACACAGAAAATTATCAAGGTATTAATTTAAATATAAATATTAATCAAATATTATTTTCCGGTTTTTTTTATTTATTTTTCTAAAATGAGGGTCATGTAAATGAAAGCCGTGATTGGAAGTCATAAAAAATAGTGAAAGCAGTTTTACAATTTCATCTTTGGAATGATTGCTAATTTTGGCAATACATTTGACTAATTGATTCAAATTGACAATCTTTTCTACCATTTTGTCATGCCTTTAAAATTAGATAAAATCTTTTACATTTTACATGGATTCAGAGAACCACTAACAAACATCTATGCCACCCCAAATTAATTTTATTGTTTACCACAATTTATTTCTCTTTCTATAAATACAGTATACAATTGTTTGTGGAAAAATCCATATAATAGATGTAATTTTAAGTCACTCTCATCATTAACATTTTTAATTTGCATATATTAGTTTTTATGTTATTGCGTGCTATTATTTGTGCATTTTTTTAAATTTTAATATTAATATTTTATAAATACCAGTTCTTATTGATATTACATATACAGGTTATCCAAGAAATATTGGAAATAAATATTACAAAATTAAGTAAACAAATTGAAAAAGATAGAAATAAAATGTCTTTGAAAACTTACAATGCAAACATAAATAATAAATTTCGCTATGAGATCTGATGGCTCGTAATACGTCTAAACTATACTATTCAATTTAATGTCCTTTGTGGAGTTAAAGATTTCTAAATAGAAGATTAAAAAATTTCCTGTCCCATAATTCTTCCGTTAGATAATTTCACATGTGATTATTTGAAAGATTATGTCCCTCGGATAGCTTGTAATAATTTGCTGGAACTGCAGAAATGTATTTAGTTTAATTTCATAAAATAATTTATAATAATTGATAACTAAAGAATCTCAAAGTGAAATTTATTTTTAAATTCACTGTTTACAAGGCATTGATACAGCATTTATTTTTTTCTGTACGTTGTCAGACAGGAGAATGGATACATAGAATTGTATAATTGGTTTGGTTTGTTTGTCCACTCGACAATCATTCTAAAAAACACTTTGGGCTAATTAGACCGGGATCTACAATTTAACGTGGATTTCGAACCACTAACTGGATAATAGAGTTATAAATTCGTGTAAAAATGAAGTAATCTTATTGACAGGTATTTAAAAATATATGAACAGTATACAAATTATAAAACAAATATTTTTTTAATGCCTTATAACATTAATTTAATTCAAACCCCAATTATAAACAACTCTTTTTTTTTTTCATCTCCACCAGCACAAACAAATAAATTCTTAGATGAATCCATCCTTGAGCAAGCAACATAAATCTGTTCATAAGAGTTTTTTTTTTGTTCTAATGCAGCTGGCAAACACTTAAGACATGGACGTCTTGAATGCCTTAAGGCAAAGCGCTGCACAGACGTACTCACTTTGCATGACCCAGGGAGGATAAGCCACGGACGATAGTCATCCAGCTTCTGTTGTGACGAAGCACCGTAGGTGGAAGTCTGACTTGGCTCAGTGACAATGGCATTTTAAGGTGATAATTACAAAACTTATCAGAATATATATATATATAAAAGAGAGATATACATATATATATAGAGAAAGAGAGAGAAACCTATATACTTATAAAAAAAAATTTTCTAATACAGCTGACAATATAGACCGTGATCTTTTATGCCATGAAAAAAAGGGCTGCACCGACGTTACTCACTTTGCACAACCCATGGGGCGCGTGTCAACTTGAAACAAAAAAAAAGATAAGCCACGGAGTAACAATGCCCCCGCAACGCTCTACGATCCTATTAGGACCGGGACCTACGGTTTAAAGTGGATTCCGAACCACTACAAACATCCATGGCACCGCCGGGATTCGAACCTGATACCTGTGGTACCGAGCGCCAGAACGCTAGCCACTAGGTCATTCAGGCCCCATAAGAGTAACATAGCGATCACAAATCCCTCCGCTGTATTTAATAGACTGTCGTGATCGTGATCGCGAAAAGTTAGCCTTCACTGAAACTTGCAATCTCTTAAAAATTAAAAGGGAGATCCGCCAGAACCAGTGGTAACTGTGGAATAAAAATTGTTTCACCTTCCACTTTCCTGTTAAAATAGTCGCTGCAATCACGTTGCTCTGCATGTTCTTTACAATAATCAATCATGAAAAGGAATCTGGGGGTTTGGATAATACAAATAAAAACTTCTTGATCTCTTAAAAGGACATCTGATATTCAAAAAATAATAAATAAATAAACAAATAGAAGGGCAGTTATAGCGAATCGAACAATAATCAATCTCTTAATCTCCGGAATGTTAATAAAATATTAACAAACATAACATTTTCAATCCGAACCACGGTCTCATGAATAATTTGCCACTTTTGACAACCATCCAAAGCTCTACAATCCTGTAAGACCGAGGACCTACGATTTAAAATGAATTCCGAGCCGCTACAAATATCCATGGCACCGCCGGGACGTGAACCCGAAAAGTGGCACCGAGAGCCAGAGCGCTAGTCACTCGGCCATAGGCCCGAAACTATAACTATTACATTCTTAAAAATAAATGTTAACAAATTAAATATGGGAAAAAAGGTAGAGAATCTTGAATACGAATGATTGTTTTATTTATAGCCAATTTAAAATAATATAAATTGGCTAAATAAAAAAGCAATCATTCGTAACATATCTGGCGGTTTATTGATTTTTTTTTTTTTTTTTTTTTTTTTTTTTACGTTAAAAGCAGGTAAACCACCAACTTTTTATGATGATGGTATAATAGTTTTTCGAGATGACGGTCCAATGAGAATCAACTTACCTGATAAACATATAAATATTTTGATTATCAATTGAAAACTAAGCAAAAATGTAAAATTATTTTTTTAAGAATTTATTTATATTTATTTATAGGAAAGTTCGTAATAATAAAAAGTACTCAATTAAAAAAAAAAAAGATTTTTAAAATATTTCTTTCATTTTGTATCTCATGAAAAATAAACACATTTTCCAACTTAAATCAGGTCACGCTTCGTTTACATTTACTTAATAAATAACCGGGTGAATGCCCTGCTAGCAAAAACATCCGATTTAATTAACACTTCATAAATATATTTTATGCAGTTTCTACCATATTTCATTACATTGGGGACAGATCACAAATTTAAAAACGGAATATTTTAAAAACTGTTCGTTCTAAAACAGTTTTTTTTTAATTGTAGTTTAAATTATTCCTTAGTTTATCCGTTTTTTTAAAAGATATTTCAAATGGTCACAAAAACAGATTTTATTCAGAAATGGACAAACAGGGCATGTTTAATGAATTATGAAATCTCAGCAAGAAGCCTGTCAAGCGAAAAACTGTTGATCGAGTGGTAATGCTTTTGGCGGTCGGTACCGCATGGGTACTTACTCGGGCTCAAATCTCAGAGATGTCATGGATATTTGTATAGTGGTTTGGAATCTACTTTAAACTGCAGATCCCGGTCTAATTATCCATTTTGAGTTTATTTATTTTTTAATTTAACTAATTGTTAATATTATAGATATATTAGATGGGTATTTTAATCAAAATAGATTATGAATATTATATTATATATATATATATATGTGTGTGTGTGTGTGTATGTGCGTGTGGGTTGAAGATGGACATTAAAAGATTTTTATTATAAAATTTACTTAAAAGTGAAATATGAAATTAGTCTCTGATATTTGAAATGTATATTGGCGCATATGTAACTTTCAAAAATACAAAAATATACTTTATATTTGTTTAATTCATTTTCATTTTTATTTTATACAAAATTTTTGAAATTATGGTAATTTTAATGCGCCATATTTTAGTTACTAATTATTTTATTATATATACTTAACACTTTTTTTCTTATTATTATACATTACTAAAATTAATTACAGAATAATTATAAATCTTTATTAAAAATTCTTCTGATTTTTCACTTAAAATTAAAATAATGGTAATTATTCAGTTTATTTCTTAGTACTACAAATAAACCGACAACTCATTTTTTTTTTGTGTAATTTTTTTCTATGAATTTAATAATAACTATTACTTGTAAGTTACAAAACTCAATATATAAGCTGCAGTTATTATAAAACATGAACATTTTATTACAAAAACATTATTCATGCAATATATCGTCCTTAAAACTGAAGGTTAAAGCGTATCTTTTTTCTCGTTATTTTTAATTTTATTACTTAATCCATTAACAAATCATAGAGCGTTTATAACTAAATAGATATACTATTTCCATTTACAACTGTTTTTATTTCCACTAACTTAACTATGAAAATTTTATAAGCCAACTAAATTTTTCTTCCTTTTAGAAAGGTAAGTTAGCCACAATGCTTAACTTATTTTCGTTTGTGGCTGGTTAGACATAAAAAATAAATCAAACTAACAAAGAACAATGAATGTCAAGGAAAATTTATTTTTGAGTAAAAAGAAAAAATATGAGGCTATATATTTTGCATAAAACTAGCAAAATATTATGATGATTGACATTACCATATTTTTATTTTATGTTGTTGTTGTTCTAATGTAGCTGGCAATACACAGTTAATCTTTATGCCATAAACAAGTAATGTACTGCCCTTACTCATTTAGCACTACCCAGGGGACACGTGTAGTTTGAAGATATGCTACGGGCTCGAGTAACACTACCCCCCACAACGCTCTACGATCCTATTAGGGACCAGAACCTACGATTTAAAGTGGATTCCGAACCACTACAAACATCCATGGCGCAGCCGGGATTCGAACCCGATACTTGTGGTACCGAGTACCAGATTATGTAATAGATAGTAAAAGAAATGTAATGCAATATGTAATAGATAGTAAATAAATAAAAACTACTATTTTAATTATAATTGTATTATTTTAATTTAGTAACTTAAAAAAAATTACAATACAATGAAAGACTATTAAATGCACATTAATTTTGACAATTAATTACAATCAAATAATAATTATTTCAGAATATAAGCCGATCCGTATATAAGCTAAGAGTGCATTTTCTCAAAGTGCAAAAAAATTTATCCAAAGTTCAAAATCTATTTATAAGCCTAAACTTTAAAAGAAATTGTGCATGAAGAAGGCATATATTCTAGTACGAAAAGCATTGAAAGTGATACTGATATGCATCCAGACATTCCACTGAGCGAATTTAACGAATTATTTGGAAATTCTGATTCTGACACGAATTTATGTTGCCTTTTTTCCCTTTTTTGCATAAAGATTGCATTCAAGACAACCAAAAAGTAATCTAAAAGATTAACTTTCCTTTTCCACTGTTATTTTTATGTGCTAATTATTTATGATGTTCTATTATTATTATTTCTGGTGTACGTTTTCATATTTTTCATTAGCCGGTCGCAAATTTCTCCAACATCAGATTTAACGTTTTGGCGATGAAGAAAAGAATACCAACAGTATAAACAATTTCGAAAATAAAAAAATTTTCATAAACGACGCAAAAAAAAAAAATCAACACTATAAACAATTTCGAAAATAAAAACAACTAATTTCATAAACGACGTAAAAAAATTCCAACAGCAGAAACAATTCCGAAAATAAAAACAACTCAATTTCATAAACGATGCAAAAAACCCCCAGCAGTATAAACAATTTCGAAAATAAAAGCAACTAATTTTCATAAACGACGTAAAAAAAAAAATTCAATATTATAAACAATTTCGACAATAAAAACAATTTTCATAAACGACGTAAAAAAAAAAAAATCAACATTATAAACAATTTCGAAAATAAAAACAACTAATTTCAAAAACGACGTAAAAAAATTCCAACAGCAGAAACAATTCCGAAAATAAAAACAACTCAATTTCATAAACGATGCAAAAAACCCCAGCAGTATAAACAATTTCGAAAACCCCCATTCAATAGTATAAACAATTTCGAAAATAAAAGCAACTAATTTTCATAAACGACATTATAAACAATTTCGAAAAAAAAAAAAATAAATAAAACGTAAAAAAAAATAAATAAATAAAAAAATATCAACGATTATAAACAATTTCGAAAATAAAAACAAAAACTAATTTTCGAAAATAAACTTCACGTCACAAAAACCCAATGGTATAAACAATTTCGAAAGTAAAAACAACTCATTTTCATGAACATCACAAATAAATCCAACAGTATAAACAATTTCGAAAATAAAAACAATTCATTTTCATAAAACAAATGACACAATTTTAAATTAAAAAGTTTTTTTTTAACAAACGTAAAAATCCCATATTAAAGAAATATGAAAGCTATATTTAGTGATTTATCATTAGCGTAAGCTAACGGAAAAATACTTAACATTTTTTGCAAAATTAGCGGATCCTTTAGAAAAAGTTATAAAAATTTAAATCGATACTTTTCTCATCATTACTTTAGTTTTCAAAGAAAAAGAAAAATAATTGCCAGATTAATCTCTTTTATAAAAGTTCTAGAAAGTATTGGTAAAAATAATCAGCAATTATGCCTAAGAAATATAATAAGATACATACTTTTCAAATCAGATTTTTCATTTTGGCGACAAAAAATAAAATAACCCCAACAGTATAAAAATTTCTATTTTATCAACTCAATTTTAAACTTTAGTTCCTTCAAAGAAAAAGAAAAATAATTGCCAAGATTAATCCTCGATCCTTATATTAATAGAAAAAGCCGATAATAAAAATATATTTTTCCTATTAAAGTTTCTAAAATAGTTCTTTCAAAGAAAAAGAAACAAATTTCATTATTCTTTATATTAATACCAATAATAGAAAATTCCAAACGTTAGACAAATTTCATTAGTATACGTAAATAATAATAATAATCAGCAATTAGGAAATTATTTCAATAGCAAATATAACGATTGATAATATACTAATAATATAATATATTAGCGGATCCGTATTATTTCTGATGGGTTTTATATATATACATACCGGTCATACATTTCGCCAATATCAGATTTTTCGCTTTTATTTCGCAGGTTTTTCTTGCATTTTTTATTATGAGTTTTTGTTTATTTTAGACAACGCAAAAAAAAAAAAAAAACAGTATAAGCAATTTCGAAAATAACAACAACTCATTTTCATAAAACGAATGATTCAACTTTAAATTAAAAGTTTTTTTTTCATAAACGTAAGAAACACAAACTAAAGAAATATGAAAACTATATTTAACGATTTATCACGAGCGCAAGCCAATGGAAAAATACTTAACGTTTTTTGGAAGATAAGCGGATTCGTATTTAAACCTATCCCCATAATTTAGCTTCAGAAAAAGTTCTAAAAATAATTGGCTTATATACAGAAATATACAACACATACGTATAGATAATCAGCATTATATAGAACTATGCGTAAATAATAATCAGCAATTATGTAATTATTTCAATAACAAATATAATAATTGATAATATACTAAAAATATAATATAAGATTAGCGGATCCGTATTATTTCTGGTTGTTTTTCTATATATTTTTCCATTAGGCGGTCGCAAATTTCGCCAACATCAGATTTTTCGTTTTGGCGATAACACAACATATTTCCATAAAACGAATGACTCAATTTTAATTTTGAAAGTTTTTCGTCATAAACCTAAGAAACACAAATTAAAGAAATATGAAGCTATATTTAGCAATTTATCACTAGCATAAGCTAACAGAAAAATACTTAACGTTTTCTACAGAATTAGCCGATCCTCATAATTTAGCTTTAGAAAAAGTTGCAAAAAGTATCAGCTTATACACACAAATATATGATACATATTTTTCAAATCCTATTAAGGAAAAGTAAAAACAATTTATAGGTTAATTTCTTTATATATTAATACCAATAGTAAAAATATAATCCAAAATATAGAGATAACTTTAATAATTATTGGCAGAAAATTTCGTTAGCAGTAAACGTAAAAGTAATCAGCAATTATGTAATTATTTCAATACCAAATGTAATAGTTGATAAAATACTTTTAATAACAATTATTAATAAATAAATTGCCTTTTGATTATTACTTTCCCTGTATTGTCTTTAATTGTATTGCTTTTGGTTTTTTGATTATTAATAATTAGAAATTCTAATTGACAATATGCTGTTATCTTAATTTGATAATATACTATAATCTAAACTCTTGATAAATGAAGTACTTTCAATGTATTATCTCATTTTGATTACTAATAATTATAGTTATAAATAATACTTGACAATGATTTATACTATTGCCTTTTGCTAAAAAAAATAAAAATTGCCATATACCTGTCCAATCAGAATTGTTCGTCACTGTCAGAACGTAACAAGAAAGGATATCACTTTCAGTAGCAAATTTGAAACGTCTAGTAGCGAAAGTAGCCCGAGGAACTCTGGCAGGAAGTAGTGATTTTACAATATAACGAACAAAGCGCTGAAAGTAATCATATAATTTATTTTACTGGAACGCCAGAACAAAGAAGACGTTTATAGAGCTTAAGCGGCACATGCTGTTTGCAAAAACAAGACTGTTTTTCATGTTCAACACACACGATTGCAAAAACACACAATAAAGTGATATTTTAAAAAAGACATCTAAAATAATTTCAGCATAATTTGTGTTGTTTTATCAAAAAAAAAAAAAAATCTCAGTGTAGTAGAAAGCAAGTATTTAGAGGGATCTTTATTAATGTATGATTAATATTTCTATTCATAGCAGCACGTAGAACGTACTGCTATGAATGGAAATATTAATGCACGTATGTACGTTTTTAGTTTTTTAGTACTTTTTTTCATATTTATCATGAGAAAAGTTAGAATATCGTTTTTGACTTTAAACATATATACTCATAAAATTTTTTAAATGATTAAACAGTCATGTTAGACCGCGGCCTGTAGTTTAAAGTGGATTCCGAACCGCTACAAACATTCATGGTATCCCCAGGACTTGTATCCGAAACCTGTGGCACCAAACGCCAGAGCTCTAGCCACTAGGCCATCAGGTCCTTATACAGTGTTAACTACATCAAATTCATATTTTAACGCATTTTTATTTATTACTTTTAAAAGCGTTTTTACTTTTTCACCTTCATTTTTGTTGTTTATAAGAATAATTAATGCTAAAAATAAATTATAGTTTTAAAAAACTAAAAAAAAAAAAAGCTTTTAGAGTTAATCAAACTAAAAGTAAAAAATAATTGCTAACATAAGAATAAAATGACTGACGAGAAAATGAATGTCACTGTTCTAAAAGCGTGGGGTGCTTTGTATGACATTTTTAAACTAACTCTGCATTTCGGAATGAAACTAGTAAAAAAATTATAACGATTGATATCGAGCACCCCCACGCTTTTAGAACAGTGACATTCATTTTATTCTTATGTTAGCAATTATTTTTTACTTTTTTTAATTCTATTAACTCTAAAAGCGTGTTTTTTAGTGTTTTTAAACTATAATTTATTTTTTACTTTTTAGTTTGATTAATTCTAAAAGTGTGTTTTTAAACCATAATATTTAAATGAGATCCCGGTACGGAGGACTGGAACTATAGTTCTTACAATAATTTAATTGTGAGTAAAACAACATAAGAATGCGAATATGTCGAGCCAGCCATGATTCGAACAGAGAATCTTCTGATTCGTAGTCAGGTGCGTTATCCGTTGTGCCACTGTCCCACGTAGGTTTGAATGCCTTAGGTACTTTCATTCTAGATGGGTTAAATTGCTCTTCATAAGTTAAAATAAAATCACTAATCCTGGCGATCCTAATCATGATGAGATAATAAACTTATCAAAATATTTTATTGTCATCGGTCCTTGATAAGTCTACAACGTTTAAATTAAATCGGATCGCTTAAAGTAGGGCAAAATCGAGCTCAAAGAGTCAGTTTACAAACTAACACACAGGTGAAACTAATAAAAGCGTATTAATTACTAAATTTTAACGATAATATCTATTCCAACCTAATGCGTAGTTGGATTAAATGCGTAGATTATATATAACATTTACGAACTCCTGTTCTTTTATTCGTCTGGGAAAGAATATTCCTCGGAAATTCCTATCCACATCCCTAGTGCCTGGTTTATACATGAAGCCTGTCATTCGCAGGGCATGGTATTACTTACCGCTTATTTGATTTCCTTTCCACTTGATCTACAGATGGTACTGACCACTTAGAGACAGCGCATTAACTCTTTCTGAATTAAGCGATCTGTTTTATTTCATGTCAACATTTTTATTTTTATCCAGAGTCACGTAATTCAAAGATTAAGATAAACAAAATGAATGAAGATGGTTATTAAAAAGTTCATTAAAAATATTATTATTATGCGTCAGCATGCTGGTCATCTGGTATGAGTCCGTAACGTCGTCAAAAAACATAAAGTTTATGAAATATAAGAGTTAATGTTATTATTTAAATAACTTGATCAGCTAGTGCACTACAAAATTTTAATTTCAAAATATTTTAATGTTTAAATTAATATTGCGAATATATTTGTTCTCTTTCTTTCTTCTTCATTGATGCAACAGCCCCATGGTGGGCCAAGGCAGTCTGACAAAGCAGATTTCGATTGGTTTGGTTTGTCGTTCTACTGTCATTTTTGCACATGTTTGACTGAACAGACCGAGACCTACAGTTTTAAAGTTGATTTCGAACAACTACGAACATTCATGGTACTGTCGGGACTCGAATGCGAAACCTGTGGTACCGGGCACCAGATCGCTAGCCACACGGTCATCAGGTCCCAGACAGATTTCGAGGCAGGAGATGTTTTCTTTTTACGGAGTAAGGTAAAAAGAAACCCCTTTAGGCCCAACAGTCATATTACACCTGGACCTTTGATTTAAAATGGATTCTGAACCACTACAAAAATTCATGACAGCACCAGGACTCGAATCCAAAATCTGTGGCACAGAGAGTCAGAGCACTGGTCACTCGATCATCAAGCCCTTTAAATATAGTTGGGTTATAAATAATTATTTAGTTTTATACAGTTAACTTTTTAGTTTTTCAAATGACTTTAATTACATGAGCAGTAACATTTTCTATGAAAAGTATGTTACTATTATTCCAATATCAAATTATGTACTTCATTTCTTATTTTCTCATTTTGAAATATTCAAGGCTCCGTAGCGCAGACAGCCCTGTAATTTCATAATTTTACTGGTTAAGTTAATACTAATTTGTAGATCACATGTACATATCTATGAAGTTTATTGCAGTAGGAGATTGACTTTATGGTGAGAGGAATAAAATGTTGATTTGCTTCAGGACATTTTATGAAATATTTTTATCATTGAATTCTTCTTTTTTGTCATTCTTTTCATTCTTCACAGAAAATTTCTTACAGCATTATGAAAAAGAAGAAATGATTATTTTACCCGTTTAAATTAAATCAGGGTATCGAATTTTACAATCTAACCCATTTTTATCGTTATTAGTATTAGCTTTTTATTCTATTTGCATCATTCGTTTTCATCATTATAACATTAGCCTTTTCATATGTAAGTAAGTTCTACACAGTTTCTCACCTAAAGAGCAAATAATCACTTAAAATCGATGTAAACGAAATATAGTACTCTCTTAATTTAAATGTAATGTAAACAACATTAATAAGTGCCCGACTCGGGACTCAGTCACAACGTGCGTGAGCAGAACATAAGCATTAGGGTTGAGGTTCAATCCGCTGGCGGCATTG
Source organism: Caerostris extrusa (assembly GCA_021605095.1). Taxonomy (NCBI): domain Eukaryota; kingdom Metazoa; phylum Arthropoda; class Arachnida; order Araneae; family Araneidae; genus Caerostris; species Caerostris extrusa. The sequence continues at coordinate 15,525 of BPLR01015225.1, forward strand.
TTGTAAACAATGTTTCAAAACGAAGAGACTCGATGGCGTTTGGGATGTTCAGCATCTTGCCACACTAATCGGACTTTTTCCAGATTTTCTCATGTATGATTCACCGATGCTGACTACTTCCCCCTTAAAAGTCCTCCTGGAAGGCAATACCCTCCTTCTTCAGCGATTCGAAGCCAAGTCAGACTTCTACTTAAGGGTGCTCCATCACAGCATAAGCTTCCCCCTCCCCTTTCCCTTCTTCCATGAGACCACACGGGTTCTTGGACTTGGTCCAGATGTTGCTGTCTAAGTGGGATAAGGAAAAAAAAAAAAAAAAACATATCTATGAAATTTATTACAATAGGGAACCGATTTTAAGTTGAGGAATAAAATAATGATTTGTTTCTTGATATTTTATAAAATATTTTTTTCTTCAATTTTTTTTTTTTTTTTTTTATTCATTCCTTTCATTCTACACAGAAACTGTTTAAGGCATTACAAAAAAAAAAAATGATTATTTCACCCATTTAAATTAAATCATGGTAGCAAACTTCACAATCTAACCCTTTTCATCATTATTAGTATTGGTCTTTCATCCCATTTTCATCATTATTAGTATTAGCCTTTCAACCCATTTTCATCATTATTAGTATTAGCTTTCAAACCCATTTTCATAATCCATTTTCATCATTATAGCATTATTCTTTTCATGTGTAAGTAAGTTCTACACGATTTCACGCTTAAAGTGCAAAGATCACTTGAAATCGACGAAAACGAAAGATTTTTCTTTAATTTAAAAGTAATATCAACAACATTAATAAATATGAACAACATTTTATCGACTGATTTAACTACGTTAGATGTACTTTTTCCTCAATCCTATTTAAGATTATAAGTTAATTAAACAATTAAATCCAGCCTAGAAAGTTTTGATTTGGTTTACAATTTTCCCAGGTTTGAATTAGATAAATTCTAACTTTATTACTGAATTTACCCCTATTACATTTGAGAGAAACACAAGATAATTTTGAAGCAATGAAACAAGAAACAATTACGAAAAAGTACAGCCATCTAAATACGGTAAAGAAATGAAACCATAATATCTGACAGCCGTTAGATAGTTTTTACATATCAGGTTCGGCTTGTAACTGAAAACGTTATCCGTCATATAATCTGACTACTTGGCGCGTGCCGTATAAAGTTTACAGTTGCAGAGTTGCTTCCGGTACGTGATAACAGTGAGTTATATTTTATTTTGCATTTATAAATGATTTGTATTTATTTTGTGTATATAAAATGATCCCACAATAAGTTCACAGCATTAAAAAAGAACATAGAATTTATTTATTAATATTATCGTTGTTTTATAGTTTGTTATTATTAATATAGAATTTATTTATTTATGAATATAGAATTAGAATTTATTTAATTATCTCGTTGTTTTCTCCTTTATTTTTATTTTCATTTATTTGTTTGTCTTGTATATTATTTTAGTTATATTTAATTTCGAATAAAATCTAATATGTATTTTTAATTTGCAGTAGGATGTGTGCAATAAAACCTAAAAACCAATTTACTCAAATGTCGTTTACAATAAGGATTTAATATGAAGGCGAGTTCTGTAGCGAAATTTAGATTTAATGGAATATTTTACAAAAAAATAAATTGCATTGTAAAACAATATTTTTAAGAGAAAAAATTAATAAATAAACTTTTCAAATCTTTATTGTGACTTTTTCCATAGGGTTTCTTTATGAAATATGCTAAGGAAATTTTTTTCTGTTTATTAAATCTTCAAAAAAATGTATTCCATAATAAATCAAAATGTAAAGAAATTAATTTTTAAATATGCTTTTTAATATTTAAAAATTTCACCATTCTTTAAAATTATAAAAAAGTGTTCTACTTTAATAAAAGTAAATAGATCGCATTAGAAAATGAATATTTAAATGCACTTAATTTGCATTTCTGACGATCAAAATATGAAATGCGATTAATATTTAAAATAATGTTGTTAACTTAAAAAATTTAAAGAATGTAAAGAAGAATTGACAAAAAAATATATAAGAAAATAATTTTAAAAAATACCAATTATACGCAGTAATTGATAATTATTAGATAATGTTGAATATACACTTATACGAGCAGAACCCGGCATAAATAGTCCTGCCAAAAAAAAAAAAAAAAATGCATTGCAGAAAATTGCATATCGTGAATATATTTTCCCTGTTCCAATATATGTGCATACTAATTTTCATTATCGTTTGAACGGTATGTAAGATGAAATGTTGCAGCACCATCTGGTGGCAAGTAACAATAAAGTGGATAGCGCGAACCTATTTTCCATACACGAATACATATTATTACCAATTTTCATGGATATCGTTTGAACGGTACAGAAGTTGATAGAATGCAGCACCATCTGATGGCGATTTACAACAAAGGGATATTGCAACAAATATGTATAAACACATTCTCCATATTTTGTCAAGTATACACAAAACTTTTCATCAAAATCCGTCAAGCCGGTGAGTTTCAGTGACAAACACACGTATAGAAGAACCCTGATTGCACGCTACCTATCAGGATCCACTTGTGAATAAAAGAATCTAAACCATTCAGGGACCCACTCAAACACACAAAAAATTTCATCAAAATCCGTCAAGCCGGTGCGTTCAGTGACAAACACACGTATAGAAGAACCTGATTACAGCGCCACCTACCGGATCAAATTGTGAATAAAAGAATTTAAACCATCCAGGGACCCACTCAAACACACACACAAAATTTCATCAAAATCGGTCCAACCATTTAGGAGGAATTTAGTGACAAACACGTGTACAGAAGAATTATATATATAAAGATATGTAAATCAACGGCATTTATTTTTTTTCAAATGAATAAATAAAATAAAATAAAAATAAATAAATTAGAATAATGAAAAAAATGAAATGAAAATGAAAATGAAATATATTTATAGAAATTAAAGTAAAAACGTAACCCTTTTATGAAACGCGAGAGGGCATTGCTAAAAAGAACAGTTACTTTAAATGGTTCACCCTATAATAAATACATAAATCAGGCAGTATTGTTAGATATGCTAATTTGGGCGTGTCAAAAGTAATGGTGAGGTTTAAAATAGATTTGCCATTGGTCACGATACAAGTGTAAATAATACTTACATATTAAATGTTACATAAAAGATGTAAAATATTGTAAAAAACAATAACTAGAATACCTATCTATGAATATTAGAATATCTATGTTAAAATGTTCCAAGTTTCCAAACAGCAGAATAAGTTGTTGCTAAAATGCGTAAGATTTTATTAGATCAACGTATACTTGTGAGCAAGTACTTTATTGCATGGATATAAAAACAAGTAATATAGAAATTAAATTTTTTTAAGTCAATTCCTACTTTTTTTTTTTTTACTATATTGCAGAAAAGTTCTTTACAAATAATAATGAAATTTTCCTCTTACATCTGGCGCCATCTATTATTAGCTACATGCAACTTAAATCTAAAAAATAATATTAATTAATTAAATTTAATTAATGAATTAATATTTGAAAAAACTTTTAACATCGAGTGTCAAGTGTCATTTTAAAACTTTTAACATCAAGTGTCATCCACCACAAGTTCAAAAAAATTTATTTGAACTTGAGTGGTTGAATAAAAAGTATTTTATGAACGATTGAAAATTTGAACAAGATATATATAGGGAGAGTGTGAACTAATAGTAGGAATTGAAAAATAGATATCAAATTAGATTAGAATCTATATCGTCAACATGTTGGTCTGAATACAGGATCTCTACTTAAGCCATGTTTTTTTTTTATTTGTACAGTAAGTATTGCCGAAAAACATGGTCTATCTTAAAATATTCCATGTTAAACAAAGCAGAATAAGTTGTTGCTAAAATGCGTAATTCTTATTTGGATCAATGTATATTTGTTAACAAGTACTTTAATGCATGGATTAAAAAATGGATGGATAATAGATAGCAAAAAAGATTAGAATCTAAATCGTCAACATGCTAGTCTGAATACAGGATTTCTACTTATGCAATGTTTTATCGGTCATACTTATTTGTACAGTAAGTATGACCGAAAAACACAACACAAACAAACCGAAACAACAGAAAACAACAAACAACTTGGAACATTTTAAGATAGACCATCTTAAAATGTTCCAAGTTCCAAAGTAGAATAAGTTGTTACTAAAATGCGTAACCTTGTTTGGATCAACGTATACTTATGAGCAAGTACTTTAAGGCATGGATTTTAAAAATAGAGAGATAATAGATTACAAATTAGATTAGAATCTATATCGTCATCATGCTAGCCTGAATACAGGATCTTTACATAAGCGATGCTTTTTTTTTTTTATTTGCACAGTAAATATGGCCAAAAATAGTCTATCTTAAAATGTTCCAAGTTAAGCAAAGCAGAATAAGTTGTTGCTAAAATGCATAAGCCTTGTTTGGATCAATGTATACATGAGGAGTATAATGCATGGATTTAAAAAAGTGGATGAATAAAAATATTCGACTAAACACTTTGGCACTTAGTTGCTGCAAAAATTGAACCGAGTAATAAAATATTTAATTCATTAATGTAATATAACCAAATGAATGCAATGTTTACATGAAATTTATTATTTTTATTATATTGCATGCATGGTAAATGCCTTTTATAAATATTTTTGAGCGATCCGAAATATAATAGTTATAAATATATGCAGGCCTTTACAAGTACGTACATTCCTGCTATAGATATATCAAAAAATAAGATGCATATTTCTGGGAGTTGATAGACGAATTGACAGTAAAAATCTGTACGTAAGAGATGACATAGACGTATAAAAAAAGATAACCCTTGATAAGATGTCAGTATTCCCCAGTCGAATGTTTGACCGATGGACGAATGTCATACAAAAACAATCTACACTGACAAAAAATATCTTTCTGGCTTCTATAGTTAGATTTATTCAGTATTCGTGTTAAGAAAAATTGAATTAATTTGGATATAAATTTAAAACGTTTTTATTAGGTGGTTTATTTTATTTAGGTTTTACGAGGTTTTATTATTATTATTTTTTTTCATATTTTTATAAAGTATTTGTCGAATTAAATTGTAATGCATATTTTTTATTAAACAAAAATTTCAAAACATTTTACTATTTCCAAATTAAATTATAAAACATTCTAATTCTATAAAAACTAAAGTCTAGCATATACATGATGTTAATCGGTTTCTGTAAATGTAATAAGTTTTTCTTAAATAAGATTTATTTGGAAAAAAATATTAAAAGAGAAGAAATAAAACACGGTACAGAAAATATTAGTAAAAGAAAGTATTCGTTCTATCATGCAATCTTAGTACTCACATCTTTAGATACTTTAACATCGGTGTTGTAATAAAACATTGATATTATAAGAAATATTGATTTTACAATAAAATTAACAATTTTCACTTAACTAAAAAGAACAAATTAATATATTCCTGGTACTCAAATCATCATTTTCAGTGGCTCAACAGCCCCATTGTGGGTCAAGGCCGTCTGCCTACTGGCAAATTTCGAGACAGGAGATGTTTCCTTTTACGGGGAAAAGTTGTCAGCCCTACGACCAACGCTTTACAGCCATTTTAGACAGGAAATTACGGTTTAAAGTGGATTCCGAACAACTACAAACAACCATGGCACTGTCGGGATTGGAACCTGAAAACTGTTACACCGAGCGCCAGAGCGCTAGTCACTCTGTCACCAGGCCTCCTGATACTTAAATACGTATTATAATAGTCCTTCCACCTACATACTGGTATCCTGGAGATGACATGAATGTTTGTTAGTGGTTCGAATCCACGTTAAACTGTAGGTGCAAGTCAAATTAACCCAAAGTGTACACGAGATGACCGTATAGCGACAAATCAAACCTACACACTGGCAAGAGCGTTCCCTTTAGCGTTCCAGAAAATGATCAGTAGACCTGGAGACTCTCTTCCGAGAGGAAGCATAGCGTAACCTGCGCTTCAGCTGAGAAATGTTTAGTTGGTCTGCAGTCTCTCACCCCGAAAAAAATATATTTATCTCAACCCTCCTTATTAGATGGCCTACAGACTCTTATTCGACGAAAGAGTATATTTCGGGGAATCGGTATAGGGTTTTTGGCTTAGAAGTGGAATCCTTCCCCAAATCTATAATTATATGTCTTTAAATGTGTTAAATATTATATGACTCTGACTGTATGTGTGTGTATGGGTAGGAATAGTTAGTATAAGTAGGTTGGTGCGTATGTATATAAAGGATTGAGTTCTCCAATTTGTGCCTCAAGTACTTCAACCCAACCCCACCCAGTTACAACCTGGTTGCACAACCTGCACATTATAGTATCAGATAAAAATTAGAGTCAGAGAAAAGAAAAGTACACCTCAAAATTTATGAGAAATATTAACAATACATTCATTCCATCGTTATAGATGAACACTGAGCTTTAATTTAGCTTTTTGCTATTAGATTGTGCGAAAAATAAAAAAATAAGGGGATATATATATTATTATTAAATAAATATGTATAGATATCAAAATACAAACATATTTTAATCAAATAAAACAGATTTTAATGAATATTTTACATTTATAACAATATAATAGTTCCTATAATTGTAATTACCCTTTTAGATTTTTGAGTTTTTACTACTCTTTTATAATAAATGCGAATATTAGATGTTTAGCGAACAATGGGAAACGAAAAAGAAATATTCGGAAAGTATAAATAGATGAAGCTCTAAAATTACATTATGTATTTTCAAGTATTTCAACACGCCTGAGCACTTGCGCATCTAGTAAAGGTCGACAACATAAATTATTCTCATTGCTACATGCAGAAAACTGTTTTAAATGGCTGGATTTACACTTTACATTTACAATCGTAAGCTAATTTTAGTATGAAGAAAGGTCAAATTAATGTTTTATTAATAGCATTTGGATTTTTATTCCTAAGCTATAAAAAAAGCAAACTAAGATTTAAATAAAATTAAATTAAAATCGATAAAGAATGTTAAAAATAATTCAAATTTAAAATTTTATTATTTTAAATGCTATCATTTTGGTTATGTATAAATCGTTTTTGGAGAATTCAACCTCATACAAGTTATTTTTAAAAAAGAACGTTAATTTTCAATTGATAATGATAATTATTAGTATATTTTTTATTATTTTATAGAAATATAATTTTTTTTCATCAATATTACATAGAAATTAAAAATAGACATACACAGAAATTACAAAAAATTAAAATTACATAAAACATTGAATTATTAAGTTTCTTAAAGAAAGTTCATTTTCAATTGATTATAATTTTTAATATGTTTTTTAAATATTTTATAGAAATATAATTTATTTTCATAACAAAATTAATATTACATAGAAATTACAAATAAACATACATAGAAATACCAAAACATTAATATTACATAGAACATTGAATTAATAATGTTTTCAAAAAGTTAATTTTCAATTGATTATAAATATTATTATATTTTAAAAATATTTTATAAAAATATAATTTATTTCATGTTCTTATGGCCTGTAGTACTACATGCCATAAGAACATAAATCTGTTTAGTTATGCATTGAATATAAAACAACGGCACATTTTTAAATTCATGTTTTTTGAAAAACGTTTTTAATGTAAAATCTTTCAATATTTTAATGTAAAATATTTTTAAACTTAAAAAATAACTTTTTATAGTTTTAAACTTATTATTAAAAAAATAATCCGAAATTATCCATATGAGTGAAAAGATAAGATATATTCAAAATACCTCAGAAATAATAACTGGATAAATATTAAACTAAAGTGATTTTTTGTAGCAATTCATTTATAAATTTTCATTTTTTTTTTCTAAAGCTTTGTTGGACTATTGCACTATTTTAAATACTATATTGATATAATAAGTACGCAGTAAGTAATATAGTAACTACATTAATATAATATATTTTAAGTACTATATATTATTACTCTTTTATTAAGTTGTATTTGCCATAAGAATATAAATCTTTTTAGTTATGTATTAAAAATGTTTTAAAACAAAAAACTTTTTTTAGTTTAAAACTTAAATATGTTGAGAAACTAACTATACATAAGAACATAAATCTTTTTAGTTATGCATTGAATACAAAATAATGGCACGTTTTTAAATTTAGGTTTTATTAAAAACGTTTTTAATGTAAAATGTTTAATATTTTAATGTAAAATGTTTTTAAATTAAAAAAACAACAATTTTATTACGTTTCAAACTTATTAAAAAGTAATGCGAAATTATCCATATGAATGAAAAGATATGATTGATTCAAAATACTTCGAAATAATAACTGAAAAATATTAAATTAATAAGTTTTTTTGTAGTAATTCCTTTATAAATTCTTTTCTAAAATTTTTTTTTTTTTACTTTTGAACTATTTTAAATACTATATTAAATTGTATTTGCCATAAGACGATAAATATTTTTAGTTATGTACTAAAAATGTTTCTAAATTAAAATTTTTTTTTAGTTTAAAACTTAATATTAAAAAAATAATGCGAAATTATCCGTATGAGTGAAAAATAAGATTGATTCAAAACACTGAAAAATATTGGACTAAAGTAAGTTTTTTGTAGTAACTCATTTATAAATTTTTTTTTTTCTAAAAACTTTTTTATTATTGCACTATTTTAAGTACTATATTAATATAGTAAGTGTACAGTAAGTAAATGTAGTAAGTATATAGAAAGTACTATATTAGTAGTATATTTTAAATACGATATATTATTGCACCATATTAAGTAATATATGCCATAAAAGATAAATATTTTTACTAATGCATTGAATGAAAAACAACAGCATCTCCTTAAAATGTTTTTAAATTTAAAATAATAACTTTTTCAGTTTTGAACATAATATTAAAAAATACTGGGTGCAATATGAGTGAAAAGATAAAATTGATTCAAAATACTTCAGAAATAATAACTGAACCAATATTAAACAATAATTTTTAACAATTCTCAGTAGAACTAATATTAAACAATTAAATTTTAAGAATCATTTTGTTTCATGTTTTAATGTTAAGAAATTATTTTATCCAATGCAACGCACGAGTTAAGAGTTTTCATTTTATAACATTATTTATTTTATTACAACCAACTTTTTTTTTAAATAAGTTTTATATTTGAAAATTCCAAGTTATTTAAGATTGAATTATATATTAATTATATATTGAATTATATATTAAGAATAGAAAATAAATTAATCTCATAATTAAATATGAACAATTGTCTCATTTCGTAATTTTTGACGAGAATTAAATTTAGAAATGACTAGAATTACTTCTGCTAGTGTATGGCGAGATTAAATATACACAATCCATATTTTTTTTCCCAAAAATATCAACAATTAATATCCTAATTTTCTGAGGAATATTATTGCATAAACTTTATCTTACTATTAAATTATTATTTTAAATTAAATAATGTGAACATGCGAAAAATATTTTTTTTTTAAATCTTACTATAATTTTTTCATAACTCATGAGTGAAGATTTTTCAAACACTTTTCTTTTTATAGTTATTATGAATAAGTTAGTTATTATAGTTATTATGTATAAGTTAGTTATAGTTATTATGAATAAGTTAGTTATAGTTATTATTATTATTGGGTTACAGTTATTACAAACCAACCATTATTTTTTTTAAAATAAGTTTTATGATTTAGAAAATTCCTAAATTATTTAAGATTAAATTATTAGATGTAAAACGTATTGTATGTCAGTAAAATATAAAAAAATGTTGTTTAAAGTATGTTAAAAATATAGTAATTCAAACGTTTCATTCAGGTTAGAAAATAATGCATCTCATAAGTAAATGGGAACAACAGATCATTTTGTATTTTTTTTTTACCAGAATGAAAATTCTAACCTCTGTAGTAAAAATGTATGGAAGACCCAGTTTTTTTCCAAAAATATCAATTAACGTCTTAATATTCTAATGAATATAATTTCATTAACTTTTACATTTTGCTATTAAATTATTATTATATTGAATTAAAATAATGTGAAACACTCGAAAATCTTATTATAACTTTTCCATAAATATTAAATTTAAAACAAATCTTTTATAAAATACTCGAGTGAAGATTTTTCATTTTTTATAATTAGAGCCATGTATCATATTGATCCAATTGTTCAATTACATTAGTATATTAAAATATAGTAAAAATATTACTAAAATATAAACAATAGGATATAAATAAAATAAGCAAAATACAATAATAAATAGATATAAAATTAAGTTTCTATATTTGAAATTGTAAGTTATTTAAGACTGAATTATTAGATATAAACGTATTTTCTGTATGCCTACTAAATATAAAATAAAATTTTTAAAAAGTAGTATTAAAAAAAAAATAGTAATTCAAATGCATCACTCCAAATTGTACAATGTGTAATTTCTAGACTCAACACAAATAACAGAATAAAACATAGTTTCTATAATTTACAAAAACAAATTTGAATTTAAGTAGAAAAACTATATTCTTTATGTTGTTGTATCATTTCGTAATTTTTCTTACCAGAATTAAATTTCCTAACTTCGGGGTAGTGTATGGCAAGAATAAAAATACACAAAAATCTTGTATGGTTTTTTCCCAAAATATCAATTAAAGATCTTTAATCTTTCTATGTGATACTATTTCACGCCACAGTGCTTCATATTAAATTATAATTGATATAACATGAAGGCTGTGGGAAAATATTTTTTGTAAATCTTATTATAACTTTTCTTAACTCATGAAAGTGAAGAATTTTCACTCAATTTTCTATTTTATAGTTATTATGTATTTTGCATGCATCTCAACTTACGGTTTTTAAAATAAGGTTTTACATTTGACAATTCCAAGTCATTTATTAAGATATAAACGTGTATTGTATGTTACAAAATTTAAATATTTTTTTTTTTTATGTATTTTAAAAAGACAGTAATCCAAATGAATACCAAAATACGAAAATAATTGATCCACAACAACATAAAAACATAGTTTGTTAATTAAATGTAAATAATAAATCATTTTCATTTTTTTACCTTCAGAATTAAAAATTTGATCAGTAGTGTATGGCGAGATTACAATACATAATCGATATTTTTTTTTTACCAAAAAAATATCAAATAAATGTCTAAATTTTCTAATTTTTCTTAATTTCTAATTTCTATTACATTTTACTATTAAATGCCTATAACAGTTTATTGTGAGCTGAAAATATTCTTTTTTAAAAATCTGCAGTAACTTTTTCTGGTATAACCATAACGAAAACATTTTTTAGATAAATTTTTAAATTTTATTTTTTCAAATATAAAAAATATATGAACATGTGAATGGCAACAAAATAATTTTACTACGTCAATTGATTATGCCGTTTTTATCTCCATTAAACTGTCCTTCAAAGCGTATTTTCTAGTACCTGCTCGAACAAGCATTGTCATGAGAAGAGTTTTTACTACAAATTCCAGCAGAAGTTATGCAAGATGCTCAATTGAGCCAGATTGTTACGAAAATCACGGACTAAAACCATTAAATTCCTAAAATTCTTCCATGAATCTTAGAATAAGTTCCAAATTTATGCATTAAAGTTAGATAGAAAAAACATTAAGCAGAACATCTCAGTTAGCTACCAAAATCAATGATAATGTCAACTATTTTAAACCATGTAATTATAGTTATGTTAGTTTGTTTTTTTCTTCTTTTAACTTTTATTCACGTTGCAATTTACAGAGTGTTTCATAGCCCTAGGATGGCAGACACATA
>BPLR01015226.1:0-26523 GCA_021605095.1 Caerostris extrusa
AAAGATATTGATGGCTTATTATATTATTATTTGACTGCAGATATTGATGGCTTATTAAAGAGATATTGATTACGGATATTGATGTCTCATTAAAGATATTGATTGAAGATATTGATGACTCATTAAAGATATTGATGGCTTATTAAAAAATATTGATGGCTCATTAAAGATATTGATGTCTTATTAAAGATATTAATGTCTACTGTCGAGCTATTGAGTATAATCGTGCTCTTATTAGTCTGCAGGAGACGACACCAATCTGGTTATCGGCGCTGTTTCCTGCTTGGTTCCTAAATATAAAAGGCCATAGTTTTAGATTTATGGGGCATGTTTCTGTTAAATAAATGATTTCAATAAATTTGTAATTTAAGTTAAACACATGATACTTTTAGAATTGTGATACCGCTTTTAGGTGCATTCCTTCGGCTAATAACTCCTGTTATGTATGTGGTTTTGGTTTTCGCTCCTACGGTCATGTTGTGCACAATTTGGGATAAACAGACCGGGAACTACCGTTTAAAGTGGATTTCTAACCGCTACAAATATTCATGGCACCGCCGGGACTGAACCCGAAAACCTGTGGCACCGAACGCCAGAGCGCTGGCCACTCAAAAGAATACAAAGGGTGGATTCATATGTTTTCATAAAAATAAAATAATTTTTAAGTGTTTAAAAAAATTAAATGAAGTTTTCAAAGCCTTTTGGTCGTTTTTGTTAAAGAATGTCCTCGATCTTTTCCCTTTATAATTTTGATTTGTTTACGTTCTTTTTTATTTCTGCTGGTAATTGGAAATATTTGTACGGAATTGGTCAATAAAACCATGAGGTAACAACAAAATATAACAAGACGTTGATTTGTTTGTTGCCTTTAACATCGGTGGGCCACATGTAAAAAATTGATTAGCACTATTTTCCTTATGAATGTAGGATTTGTTTGTGTGGTAATCAGCAGGCGGCGACACTTCCACGGTTGCTTGTCTTTGACAGAGCCTATTGTTATAACGTGGGGGAGTATTCAACTTTGAACTCTGACCCCACGAGGAGAACAGGATCCCGCAGATGGGCGCGAAGAAGGAGAACGGCTGGCGGGGCGAGAGGGCAGGCTGCGTCACAGCGAGAATATGTTGATCCCTAATGTAAATATCATTGTAAAATATAGTGTCATTAAATGGTTTTATTTAAAGTAACGTCCCGTTATTGCGTTTTGTATGTCAAAATCCCTAGACACCCACTGCAAAAGTACTGCCATTGTTAGACTGGTAGAGAAGTCTACAAAAACTGTAGGTTCGACCGAGGATAAATCCGGTGTAAATAAACCCTACATGAATGTGTATACATTCGAAACAGATACGAAAATGGACAAAAAAAAAAAAAAAAAAACAGAAAAAATTTCAAAAGAAACTATTTTTAAATGTAAAAATTTCGTAAGTTACATTTTCTAAGACAAATTTATATTGTTTTGATTGCTGAAGGTACACGAAAAAACATTTTAGTATTCAAGTTGATTATTCTTGCACTCGTAATCTTAGCAGAAGAAGATGCCCCTGTTTGCACGTTCTTTTACTTACTACTGGTGATTGGCCAAATTTGTAGGGATCAGCGAGTTCCAATAAAGTTACAGGTAACAACAACAAAAGAATATAACTATATAGAATATTCTTTTAGTTATATTCTATATAGTTATATTTTTTATAGCTTACAATAATATATAGCTTACAATAAAAAGGGCCGCAGTAATATTATTAATTAATACGAAAAGAATGTAAGGGTGTTTTATGTGTTTTCATAAAAAGAAAATAGCATAAGAGTGTATAAAAAACAAGTTCGTTTAAACTGTTTTTGTTAACAGTGTCGGTCTTTCGCCTTTGTAATTATATGCTTTCTTTCAGCTGGTAACTGTCCAAATTTGTATAGATTGTGTTCCAATAAAGTCATGGGTAACAACAACAACAAAATATAACAAGACATTGATTTTTTGTTAGTTTAATATCGGTGGACCTCGTGTAAAAATTGATTCGGCACTATTTTTCCTTATAAATGTGCATACATCAAAAACAGATACGAAAATGAACAAAAAAAAAAAAAAAAAAAAAAAAATATGACCGCAAAGAATTTCCAAATAAACAATTTTAAATAGAAATTTCATAGGTTACATTTTCAAAGACAGTAAATTTATTTTCCGACGTGTTTTGATTACTGAAGAAAGACGAAATAATAAAAAAAAATTAATATTATAATCGATTATTCCAACAATCGTAATCTTAGCGAAAGTAAATATATCGTCGTGCGACAAGGGTCAATGCCCTTTAAGAAGAGGGGGACGACTACTACTGGTAAGAGGAGGGAGTCCTTCGAAAGAGGGCGCTGCTGTCGGCGATGTTTCTTTTCTGCGTCACGTAACTCGAAAGAGATCTGCTCGTCGCTTAATGTGAGAAAGAATTGTTTGAAAAAATGCATAAATCTACCTTATATTAGTTCGTGCAGGAATAATAGGGTTACTAATTGTTGTTTGAAGATTTTTATATTCAAGTTAACCGTATTTGTTATGAGCAAAGAGAAGTAAATCTTATGTGCTGCTCCTGAAATCTAGCGTTGTCAGTGCAGCATTCAGACATCTGGAAACACGTTTTGTTGTGATAGACGCATTTTATCGACAAGTAAATCTACCACAGATCGTATATACATTTTCAACTTAATTTCGTATTTTTTATGCCATTAATGATTTTATTGCATAATTTTTTTGTTTCAAACATGATGGATAGAGTGAACAGAATTCCTTAATTCCTGTTTAATACTTGATTACATTTCATTCTATATTTTAACTATAATGAAAGGTTCATCATTTTAAATATTTTTTTTAAAAAAGCAGTGTCTTTATATATAAAATAAATAAAACGAACTTCGGGTACTTACGTATTAACGCTACCTCGGCTACAGGTGCGCCTATAAAGACCAATCTTGCTGTTCGCACGCGAACGCAGTTATCTTTTGAGCGCCAACCGCAGCTACAGATTTGGCGGTTTTTAAGTGGCGCAATCTACACTTAAAATTTTTGTTCCAAATAATAAAATATATAAAACACACATAAAATATATAAACACATACACACACATAATATGAAAAAATAAAATTGCATCTTGTTCTGTTTCTGGCAAATCTAAATACGCATTTTCGTAACACTAAAAAATGGCGTCAAATCATCAAATCTGTAGCTGTTAGATTGGCGCCACTTAAAAACCGCCAAATCTGTAGCCAAAGTAACGTTAATACGCAAGTACCGAACTTCGGTTCTGAGATCGGCTTTTTTTTGGGGGATTTTTCTTTAACCATATTGCTTTTCAGATCTTCATCATGGCACCCACCGTACAGCATAACCCTTTCACAGAATTGTTTACATTTAGTGTTTACTTTTTAAATAGTCTTATGGCATCGACAACTGGTCCTAATTGTACCTAATTTAAACTTAACTTTAAATTATTTTATTTTGTATTTTACTTTTTATTTATTTTTAGTATTTTTTAATTTTTTTTTTTTTTTTTTTTTTTTATACCACGTTAATTTGAATTTTTAGATACTTTATCGTTTATTTTTGATACTAACCTTAAAGCAGCCAACTATAATTATAATCTTATTTATAAATTAAGATGAGGAGGTTTAAGGGGGTATTTCCCCCTGTTGGTACTCCGTTATCGGTACGCCAGTTGCCAGTTCGTATTTTTTTATGATTTCTTTGTTATTTTTTGACTTGTTTACCTCTGCTTTGAACTGTATTTCGTTTGTAAATTAATTAATTTTTATTATTGCTTCTGTTGTAAGAACAATGTGAATGCGTAATTTTTAAAATGCTCCAAGATATCAAAATATATTCTGAATAAATTAATTACGTGTTGCCTTATATTTAAACATTGGCGCATGTCACCATTCACTCAGGCATTAAATAATTACTATATGAAATCCTTATTCTTTTTAAATCCTTTTTAATGTGTTCCAATGTAGAATTAGTGTCATGCATATAAAGCGAATATAAAACTCAGAATGAAGCAAAAAAAGCTTTTAATTTTGTCGTATTAAGTAAAGAAATAATTTGCATGTAAAATTTTATAGTACTTTTTTCAATATTATATATATATTATATATATATATATATATTACCCTTATTGAAATTCTATTGGCATTCTTTGTTTTATAAAATGTATTTGTTTTTCTTTCCTATGTAATTATTATATTTATCAGTTGTATGTTATTATTAAATATAACCATAAATTATGCATGGATATTTTTAATTAATATAACCTTATTTGTATAATGTAAGTAATGTATATTATTTGATGGATATTATTCCATTAGAAGATATTATTAATTACTTCAGGGGAAAGGGGAATTCATCGCAGATTATTCAATTCAATTATTAGCTCACACACTCCCTATATATATCTTGATCAAATTTTCAATCGCATATAAAAAAATTTTTTATTCATCCACTCAAGTTCAAATACATTTTTTTGAGCTTGTAGTGGATGACACTTGATGTTAATAAGTCAGTTTTTTCAAATATTAATTCAGTAATTAAATTTAATTCATTAATTTTAGTTTTTTTTTTTTTTTTAGATTTAAGTTGCATATGTCTAAAAATAGATGGCGCCAGATAAACTTGAAAAAAATGAATGAAAATTATTTATAAAGGATTTTCTGGAATATAGTGAAAAAAAGTAGGAATTGACATTAAATTTTTTTTTTATATTACTTGTTATAGGTTTATAATCTGTATCGAGAAATAGTGAAGTTTTCTAATATTTAATTGGCAGATTAAATTTAATTAGAACGCCGAATTTTTTTCATAAACTAGACTCCTTCAATCTTATATAGCAAATGCAAACATGCCATTTTTTTTTTTTTTTTTTTAATTCCGTGATGAGTACAATAACAATTAATTTTTTTTTTGTCAGATAAATTATATGATACAATTTTCCATTATTGATAAATTTATCTGTCTGTATATACACTTAAATCACATTTTCGTTTTATGTGTAGAATAATTATTAAACATTTCAAAATTCTAACTTTAACTTTTTTTTTAAATTTAGGCTTGTGTAAATTATTGTAGATGCATAATTTCGTCACTGCTTAAAAAAATATGTTGTAAATGTTAATAAAATCTCACAAAAAGGAAATAATGAACATGGGGCCGTTGCGCCAATGAAGAAGAAGAATTCAAATTATATTACTAAAAAGTTGCCAAGGAGAATATTAACAAATAGTGTTTAATGCAAATTAAACAATGTCGTCTAATTTGCAGAAAATTGTTTGAAAACAATCTTATTATTTCAGTTGCTAATCACTAATGATATAATTTAGAGCATAAATTTCCCTAACAAATGCCAGATTTAATTAAAAAATAATGCTAACTAAATTAAGAAAACGAAAATAGTAGGGTTTGTTTTTCTTATCCAAGCTTATGAATTTTTTGACAGTGGCATAACTATACCATCCAAGACCAGTGATGGCAAATTTTTCGCAATCAAATAGTAAGGCAAAAAAATGGTCTATTAATCCCGAATTTCCTCGAACTCGTCAGAGGAAGTTGAAATGTTTGTTCTAATGCAGCTGGCAAACATTTAGACAATTGTCTTGGATGCCTTAAGGAAAGCGCCGCACCGACGTTACTCACTTAGCACTACCCAGGAGGTGCTTGCAGCTTGAAGATAAGCTACGGAGGCGGAATAACAATACCTCTGCAACGCTTTACGATCCTGTTAGACCGGAATCTATGGTTTAAAGTGGATTCCGTACTACTACAAACATCCATAGCATCATCGGGACTAGAACCCGAAACCTATGGTATCGAGGCTTAGCCACTCATACATGCCCTAAGTCAGGGATGGGCAAACGTTTTCGGTCGCGGGCCAAAAATCGAAGAAAAAAAGTTTGGCGGGCCAAGATAAATTTTTCTAAAATTTTAAAAATATTTATAATATTAATAACCATTTATTACTACCATATTGATATTATTAACCAATAATATATATGCTTTATTTTTGAAATATTTTACGAATAACCCGAACAAGTACTAGCTACGCTATACTTTTAATAATTTCGCCACTATTCACAATGATGCTATATGTCTTTCCATACGCAATCAATAATATTAGAACTCGTGCCAAAAGAAAAAGCCGCTGGCTGGAGCATAAAATGCGCAGCCTGACACATGTGAGGTCTAATTCACTTATATTGGATTCCAATATGTCTGCTCCGAGAAAGAGATAACGCTTGTTGGAGTCAATCTACAGCTATAACTGGCAAAGAACTTCCACTTTTAACACTTTACCGATTGAAAGCTGTGTGTGCTTACTATTTCCGTCGATTTATGTTTTGTACAACAAAAATGGAGAAAATAAAAAGATCATCAGTCCTTTGAAAAAAAAATATTTAATCAAAGTAGAGAAGGAGGTGGATATATAATATATATATTTCTCTTAATTTGCCACGGAGCGGCAAATTAAAATTCTATCCACCGGCCGGATAGAACAGGGCGAGGCCATCGTAGTTTTGCCCATCCCTGCTCTAAGTTGAAATGTCATTTTAAGGAAAATTTGCGAAAATGAGACTCCTCCAAGTGACAAATTTTTCGAATGGAATTTCCTGAATGCAAAGTATCATCATTATATCTTCTCTTTTAATAAAGTAGTACCTAAAATATCTATTATTTTTGGTTCATACAATGAACTTTTAATTTAAAGGGGGCATCTAATATTACTCTGGGGGCAATACTCTCTTTAGTGCAGCAATTACCTTTACGGACAACGAACGTACCGATTACGGAGTTGTAATGGTATTAAGTACCACTAAACCTCCACATTTCAAATTAACAATGAAATTTGCATAAAATGTAATTGCTTAGATTAGTAAAAAAAGACAGAAAAATAAAATTACAGAAAAAAATATTAGAAAAACATCTCCTACTATAAGATAATTAAAGCAAAAGAGATTGGCAAAAAAAAGCAAAAGCTGTCAGTACAATTAGGTGTCTGTTACACGATGCCCAAAAAGAGATTAGATTAAAAATAAAATGAAAGAAAACTTTGATGGGCAGATAGCCTTTATGGTTGACCCTGAATCGTACTCTTCTGGCATGTCAATAGACGCAGATAAAAGCCAGACAATTATTTTTAGAAAGGTAATGCTTCAACCACCATTGACGGATTATACCTATTTGACGAACCAATAGAATGGGTTTCTGAAGTGAAATACTTAGGTCTTATTAGAGATAAAAAAAATTAAATTTCAATAGTCACACTAATCATATAAAAAATAAATACCGGAAGAAAATTCACTTCAGTCTCCCACTTTTAGGAAAATTTTCAACTCTTTATATTAAAAATATGGGGCCTGATTGGCCGAGAGGCTAGCGCTCTGTACCACAGGTTTCGGGTTCGAGTCCCGGCGGTGCCATGGATGTTTGTAGTGGTTCGGAATCCACTTTAAGCCGTAGGTCCCGGTCTAATAAGATCGTAGAGCGTTGAGGGGCATTGTTATTCCGCGTCCGTGGCTTATCTTCAAGTTACACGCGCCCCCTGGGTAATGCAAAGTGAGTACGTCTGTGCAGCGCTTGCTATAAGGCATCCAAGACCAAGCTGTCTAATGTTTGCCAGCTGCATTAGAAAGAAAAAAATATTAAAAATAAAATTCTCCTTTATAAGCAAGTAATTCGTCCAGTTCTAACTTATGCTTTCCCTATTTGGATCCTAATTTGCAAAACCAATAAAAAAATAAAATTAAAATTTTACAAAATAAAAATCTTTGAATCCTCATTGGGGCACCTTGCTTCATTAGTAATAGTATTTTGCATAATGATCTGAATATTGGTCTACAATAGATTCCTATAACCAAACTCGCTCGTAAATTTTTATTAATATTTAAAACCACGAAAATAGCCTGATTAATTCTCAGTTATTCTTTGCACACTAGCAGGGAAAAATATAAGTATCCATTTTCAACAACAAAATGGTCGGCTGACCTCCATAAAATTCCTGGATTCCTCTTTCTTACATTTAGAAAATAAAATAACATTTTTGTCTCCTTCCTCCGTTATCTACATTTGTTCGTTCTTCTCATTATTCGTGAATCAGCTGAGGCCGTCGTACTGGCATGGATCTCCTTCTACCAACAACACTAATCGTTTTATGACTACTCTCCCGACAGAGTCCCCACGTTCAGTTCTCCCCTAGCAATTCCCATAGTTTCACCGTCGTCCACTGGCTTTGTTAACTTAAAATCTTTTTTTCCCAGTTCTTCTGGTGCTATAATTGAAATAGGCTTGTCATAAATTTACTATAAACTTTCAATTGATACTATAATTTATTATTCGCAACTATGTCGATGTGCTCTAGCAAGCACAGGAACACCACCCATATTCAATCTCGTAGGGGACGGGATGGTATCCGTCCCACGATGCCCCAAAAAAGAAGATTAAAAATAAATTATAGCTTAAAAAACTAAAAAAACACTTTTAGAGTTAATCAAACTAAAAGTAAAAAATAATTGTTAACATAAGAATAAAATGACTGACGAGAAAATGAATGTCCCTGTTCTAAAAGCGTGGGGTGCTCGATATCAATCGTTATAATTTTCACTAGTTTCATTCTAAATGCAGTTAGTTTAAAAATGTCATGAAGCACCCCCACGCTTTTAGAACAGTGACATTCATTTTCTCGTCAGAAATTTTATTCTTATGTTAACAATTATTTTTGTACTTTTTAGTTTGATTAACTCTGAAAACGTGTTTTTTTAAACTATAATATTTAAATGAGGTCTCGGTACAGAGGACTGGAACTATAGTTCTTACAATAATTTAATTGTGAGTAAAACAAAGGCTAAATGCGAATATGTCGAGCCAGCCAGGATCCGTACAGGGAATCTCCCGATCCGTAGTCAGGCGTGTTATCCGTTGTGCCACTGTCCCACTAGGTTTGAAAGTCTTATGTACTTTCATTCTACATGGGTTAAATTGCTCTTCATGAGTTAAAATAAAATCACTCATCCTGGCGATCTTAATCATGATGAGATAATAAACTTATCAAAATATTTTAGTGTCGTCGGTCCTTGATAAGTCTACAACGTTTAAATTAAATCGGATCGCTTAAAGTAGGACAAAATCGAGCCCAAAGAGGCAGTTACTAACAAACATACAGGTGAAGCTAATAAAAGCGTATTAATAAAAGGAAAGAAAAAAAAAACTTTGATGGCGAGATAGCCAGATTGCCTTTATGGTTGACCCTGTGCAGTACTCTTCAGGCAATATATCCATGAGACCGCCTCAAGACAGCTATCGATTTAAGGAGAAAGCCTTTGTCCCAAGTGAGTGGTGTGACGACCCTCATACTGACCCCTGAAGTGAAATCAACCCCTGCTATAAATCTCCACTTTAGAGCAGTTAGGACAGTCCTGACTTTAAAAACTTTTTAAAGGCAGTCACCATTGTGACATGTTTCAGCCTCAAAGCCGATATGAACAGAGGAAGTGGGTAATTGGCATCATAAAGATTAGCGCTGAAAAGTCTAGCAACTGAATAGCCGTCTTTTCATTCTTTTTGAAGATTATAATGACAAATACTACTGTGTCCAAAAAATAAGACCAATTTTCAATTTAAAATTCCCGGGGATTATGGAATTTCAATTTTTTTTTCTTTTAGGTTGCTGGCACTGTCCTTGATATCTGTGTGAAATTTCACGTCCAAATATTCATTAGTGTTTGAGTTACGCTTGGCTTCGTGAGAGGCTAAAACTGTTTCCGGCGATTTTGAAATGTTTGATTTAATTGAGCAAAGAACTTGCATTCAATTTCGTTTGCGGAAAAATATTCGTGTGCGGAGACGTATAGGCATTCGGTGAGCATCCCTATATTGTAAAGAAATATTTACAAGTCGTATAGACAGTGCAAAGAAGGCAGAGGACGCGTTGAAGACAAAGAGCCCTCGGGTTGACCCTCCACCTCAACCGACGAAGCTCACGCCCCAAAATTTAAAGAATTGGTGCTTGCAAACCGTTGATTTACAATTAGAGACCTTGCTGATGATACTAGAATTTCAAAAGGATCGGGCAATTCCATTAGGTCACGCACAGAATTATACGAAGAATTACTTTTCCAGTGACAAAAATAATATAAATACATATAATGTGTCGACACTACACAAGATAAAAAAAACAGATAAGAATACTTTGTGAAAAAAATCTAAATAGACCAATAAGAATAGCTTGTGAAAGGAATTTTTTTTTTAAATTAATAATAAACCATTAAGAAACATTGAAAGTGATCCAGGAAATCGCTGACCCACTCTCATAAAACAATATCTGTATATTTTATGGGTAACAATCTAAGCTAAATTAATGAACAAGTCATTTTTTTTAACAATGAAACTAAAAGAACTGCGTGCTCCACAATATTGTTGTAAAGCATTTATTTTATCGTATATTTTAGATAAAAGTGAGGAATAATCTTGGAAAAGCAGCTGACATTTTAACGAGTGTCACAACGGAACATCACAAATTTACAGCAAAAATTGATAACTGAAAATGGGTTTGACTCAAATCTTGTCTTTTATCTTTAAGACAAAGGACCTGAATGGCTAGCGCTCTGGAGCCAGGTACCACAGGTTTCGGATTCGAGTTCCGGTGTAATATGAGCGTTGCGGAGGTATTTTTACTCCGCGTCCGTAGCTTATCTTCAAACTACACACGCTCCTCCTGGGTAGTGCTAAGTGAGTAACGTCGGTACAGCGCTTGTCTTAAGGCATCCAAGACAACTGTCTAAGTGTTTGCCAGTTGCATTAGAACAAAAAAAAAAATGTTTATTAAAACCTCCATATTTCATAAGTATTTGTGTAAAAATGCCAACACGGCTTCTTTTTAATTATGCTTTCACAGCTTGCATGATCAGGTTTGCAACGAACTGGTGTTTTTTTTTTTTTTTTAATAGATTGAATTATTGTAGGGCAAAGGAAAACGAGTTACGGATTTATAATGTGGTTTTAAGAATCATTAAATCTCCACATCTTAAATTAATTTAATAATTTGGACAAATAGCGGTTGCTTAAATTTAAAGGGATAAGAATGCAATTAAAAAACATCTCCCGTTATGAGCTATAAGTGTTCAATAAAATGTGTGTCCATTACACGATGCCCCCAAAATTAAAATAAAAAAAAAAGGAGATAAAGTTACAGTGGGGGGGAGGTAATTTATACAGGCAGGCACAAACAAAAGAGTTATACGGGTAACAGATCAAAGTAAATAAACAAACGAAAAAACATAAAAAAAAATGTGATTTCAGATGCATACAGCAGATAACGCCACGACTCTGGCAGAAGAACAATACAAACACTTGCAGTAAGGTATTTTTTTTTTTTTAACTTTGATAGTTAAAAGTCAATTAAAATTTAAATTAAAGAAAAATTTAATTAGATTTAAAAAGTTTTAGTTTTAAATAGTTTTTTAACAGTTTTAAAAATGAATAGATAGCCAGATATTTAAAGACTCACATCGCATCATGTAATTAAAATTTAAAGCAGCTCAGATCCGCATTGTTATAAGAAGGAACTGAAGCGAGATGATTTTTGTAATGAAAATCTCTAAGCTGTGTGAGAAGATAGTTTTATTTAGTTTTTGGTATCTGTTCTCTGTAGTACGTAGTTGTAGAGTAGAATAAAGTATGTGTTCCCTGAGAGATTATGAGAAATCCCTGTGAGATTATTCTTTTTTTGTTAGATTATGACAGTCGTAAAAGCATCGGTTTGATGCATCTGAGCCCAGACATTTATTTCACTTTGAGTTAGTTTATTCAAAACACATGATTTGAATTGAGAGAACGATTTTAAGACAAACAAAATGCACTTCTGCTTAGTTTAAAGGAATCTAGTGTGATAAAATGGTCAGGAAGGAGAAATGATAATAAATTCGGAAATTATAGTATTAAAATACAAATAAATAAAAGCAAGAATCAGTTTGGGGAATTCGTATGCATTTGTATGGTAGCGGAAAGGAGGGTCAGGAAGCAGCGATTATAGGGTTTGGAATGCAGTCCACCAAAGAAAAGGGATGTGACCTCGGGGACTGTTTAAGGAAGGAGGGGTGAAACACAATCTCCAGTCCGGTGGAAGTTCGGAGTGGAGGAGCTTTGATATTCATTTGAAAAGAAGATTTATTGAGGGTCATTGACGTATTATGTTTCTTTTCTAAAGCAGCATGCAAGTGTACAACACTTGCTTGCTGAAAAGGAATTGAAAAGTGTCTTTTTGGTTGATGTATTCTTTTGGAGCTATTTAGCCCCTGGGGGCTCCATCTCCGATAGGACGGGGTAAATACAGCAAATGAAAGCAATGAAATTGCCCGGAATACATTTACAAATATAATAAAATGAACTTGCAATCATAAACAAATAAAATAAAATAAAAATATTTAAAAAAAATTAAACTAAAATTTTGCGCGGACGTTTTAAATTATAATTGGGAACGTAAGAGTCAATCTCCTGGAATGCAGAATTTTCATAATAAATAAGCGTGTCAAAAAACTTAAAATTAAAAATGTCTAATGCAGTTATAATTTTTCATCTTTTCTATCGCCATAAGTATTGTTGCTTTAGAATACCAAGAAATTATTTGAAGCCATTTGCCTTAAAATTAGTAGATCCATAGCAGATTTAGTGTTAAGATAGTATATAGCAGGGGTCTCCAAACTTTCCAGCCTTAGGGCCATACTGTTTACCAGTAAGTACCAAGGGCCAAATCCGGTTTAATTTTTCTGCCATTATCTATAATTTCCGAACTAGTCGCCAAGTACGCGCGCTCTGAGCGAGCACACGCTTTGCTAAATTCCTGGTTCAATTACTATTGTGTGTATCGATACGACCGTGACACTTGACATCTAGTGGTACCTACCGAAGGTAACCGCGGGATGTTCACCAGTTTACAATGTTTGTGAGATTCATTTCAATTCTTTGTTAGTTGTTATGCTTAAGTTAAATTTTCTGCGTATTATGCTTGTCATTAAGCTTTACCTAGCAAGTCAATAAAATTGAGTTATTACCATTCTGTGTTTTTTATCCAACTTATTACAGCAACAATAAGCTATTCGCTAGTTTGAGGGCGGGAGATTGGTACGTAGCTAGGGCCGTAGTTTGGAGACCCCTGGTATATAGTACATCACAGGAAAGCATACATTGCTGCGACCACGTTGTGCAATAATTATTTATAAAATGCCCCCCGTAATCTTCAATATGGGTAGTCTTTCCTTTGAGATCAATAGAAAGTTATTCAGATCCCCCATTTCCGCCTGCTTTGAAACACACAACTCACTATCCACAAAATGCTAACAAAAGCATATATAAGTTAATAAAATATTTGTTTACCTTGCATGTTTTACAAATTCAACTAATTGGAAAATACCATGAGCAGAAAAATCTAACAATTTTTCCATTTCATATTTTTACAATTTCAGCCTTTAAAAAAAAAAAGTGAATAAAAAAAAAAAAAAAAAAAAAAAAAAAAAAAAAAAAAAAGGGATATTATTTCCGAAAAAAAAAAAAAAAAAAAAGAATATTAATGATTTGTAATAGCATTATTTGATGACAAATAAAATATTCCACCATCTATCTGCCTTAAAAGCACTCTGAAGCTCGGTGCCACAGGTTTCGAGTTCGAGTCCCAGTGTGCCATGGATATTTGTAGTGGTTGGGTGCAGTGGTAATTCACCTTAAACCGTGGGTCCCAGTCTAATATGACTGTGAGAGCGTTGGGTTGGCAACTCCTACACACCATAAAAAGAAAACATTTGCTGTCTCGAAATCTGCCAGTAGACAAACGGCCTTGACCTTTAGTGGGGTTGTTGAGCCATTGATGATGATGATGATATCTACCTTAAAAAAATAGCAAATTAATGAAAGCAATATTATTTATTATATAGTTTTTTATTAAAAATCTTTTCTTCTCTAGGAATTTTAGCTCAATTTTTATTTATATACTTCTAAGTGCATTATTTTGTAGGGAGAATTCTCATTCTTATAATGAGCAGCTGGAATTATACAACTCAACTCTCATAGATTTAAAAAGAAATCTTTTCATATATATATATGTATATATATATATATATAAATGCTAAAATAGCTCATTTCATGTTTTTGAAAAGAATCAATTATCCAGCAAAAATTTTCTTTAAGTCATCTAAGTAAGAATGTCAAATTATAATAACATAAGAATGAATGTTAAAGAATGTCATCTAGTTATAAAATCTATACATATTACTCATTTTTTATATTCATCCTGAAATAAAGGGTATACAGACTTTTCCTACCTTATCAATGTAACAGTTATGAAGAAAATTTTTCATAAAATATTTTGATACATAATACATATCAAATTACAGTATTCTAAATCTTAGCTATTCCAAACTCCTAAGAAATTAAAATGTTTAAAAATTTAAAAAGAAGCCATTCATTTCTTGCAGTTTTATTTATATAAGCATATGAAGAAAAAATTTCAATGAAGTATTTTTATGGATATTAATTATAATTATGCAAGAAAAATAAAACGAAAATGAAAAAAAACATTAAAAAAAAAATCAGATTTAATGATTATTAAATGATTACTGCATTCATCTTACATGAATAGTCTTTTATAAAAACATGAACCTTTGTCATAGATATGGCAGAAAAACAGCGAAGTATTAAAAACTTTCAAGATTTTAAAGACTTCGAGATATAATTCAAAATGTAAGATTTTTCTCAAGCATATGATTTAAGCATAAAATATTTATACAATAATAGATGCATTCTTAGAAAAGATAAAAATAAAGTTTTAAAATATTTTAAATAAATAATATGAGAAATAATATATAACATTAATTTTTAAAATATCTTGAGTATGGGAAGAAACTGAACACACTGCCCACTTACTTTAACATTACATCAAAATATGCAATTTTTATAAAAGATTAAAATAAAGGAATTATAGTAACTTTTTTTTTACTATTAAAACATTCCATTCAGATGGAGAAAAGGCAATAATTTGGTAGGTGTAAAAAACATTTGTCAATAATGTTCATAACTTTTAATCATTGATGGCACAACCATACATTTTAAAATAAAGCAGGGACAGATTTTTCATAGTGAAGGAGATTCAGGCTGTTTTTAGTCTGTCCTCCTAATAATACAAATACCATGAATACATTACATTAAGGTTTCAGAAAATAACTACAGACATTTTTAGTTCCTTTATTTTTTACAATTATGCCAAAATAGGAGAGGAAAAAATAAATAAACCTTCCTGCATTATTTAGAAACAAGTGTCAATTTTTATTGTTTAGTTAACAAAAAAGTTTTGGGATGTTTATTTAAATTACAAGTTTAATTTACAGATTTTTTTTTTTTTTTTTTTTTTGAAAACTTATTATAAGGAATAGGAAATTATTAATTTACATAAGACTTGGTAACTACCAAATAATATAAAAAAAAAAAAGTTTTAAAAATTTCTGTAAAGTTTTTCCCAAAAAGGTACTATACATAATGAATGAATTAGTTGCATTTTTTTTTTTTTTTTTTTGCCTGCTTATAGAGTATTGAATTGGTGCTCTAAAGAAATGAACTACCAAGAATTTTCTCGAACTTAAATAATGTTTCATTGCAAGAAAATAGAAATAAACACAAGCACAGTGCTGGCTGATATGTTAAGATTCCTCCTATATTGAATTTCTTTGGTATCCATTAAATGATAAAATGCTATATTTTGAAATATTACAAGATATAGGTCATTTCACATATCAATCACAAAAAAAAAAATTTTCTGAATTTCCTACATTACAGTTTACCTTTGATAAAATAGTTGATATGTTTATCTGGTTACATTTAATGTAAAATGACATTCTTTAACAGAGAATACTAATTTTAATAGTCAATTTAAAAATATTTCTTCAGACCTTTATCTAAAAATAATAATAACAATCATAGCAAATAAGTAAATTAAGAGTTATTTTGGTTCCAACAAGAGCTACAAGAGTTTGTATTTTATATTCTGTCAATTTTTTTGCTTTTATATTCAATTAAACTACAATTATAATGTTCTTCAAAAATGAAAGATTTTTTTTTTTATTCTTAAATGTAATATTTAAAAAGAATGTCATCCTTTTCTAGAAACAGAAATGAAAAGTTTCTCAGCTTTATTTTCTTATTAAAAATATTGAGAGTAAAGTTTTAGAAAAAATTTAGTACATTTTTGAAGTTCTATAAAATATACTGCTGGACATTAAAAACTGCAACACCCCAAAGAAAACACCGAAGTGGTGCAAAGTTTGCATCTCAATTTCAATACCTTTGCCATATATACTTATATTTATAAAGGATATGCAAATGATGCAGCACACAAAGGGTATTTTTACCAACAAGCATACTATGATGCTGTTTTTTTTTAAGTACTGGGGTTTCGTTTTTGCATGGTTTTGTTACACGATCAACATGAAAAAAACCAGAAAAAAAGTATTTTACATGATTATTTATCTATTAATTTACCTTGTAAAAAATTTTTTTAGTTTTTAAAAAAATCAAAATATTTGTTTTAATTTATTCCATTTTATTAATTGGAAATTTTCAATATAAATTTTCTGTTTCAATCTTAAGTCATTACTAGATTAATCAAAAATGCACTAAAATATAATTGAAAATTATTCCAAAATGAATTTCTAAAAATTGAAAAAATTTGAGAAAATGTATTTTTAAAACACATTTCTATAAAGAATATTTAAAATTAACAAAATATGTATTTAAATTAATAAGTACTAATACGGTGTCATCATAAACTTATTAGTAATTACTTTTATTCAGAAAATGCACATCACTATTTGTTTAAAATACACATCTAATCATCTCAGATGCTATTATGTAGTATAATTAGAATATTCAAGACTATACTAAAGTACATGGTTTGCAAAAAATAAAGATAAAATATTTTCATTAAAATATATATATATATATATATATATATATTTATATATATATACTATGCTTTCTCATAATAATAATAAAACATTTTTACCTAATTTAAAGCAGAAAAAAAAGTAAAAAAAAAACAGATTTCCTTAAGTTAAAATTACTCATTTAAATAATATTTTATAAAAACAAATATATAACAAATTTGAGAAAGGATATTTAAAATTAACAAAATTAGCTTATTTAAATGAACAAAAATGTACAAATAAGCTTTTTTCACAAACTTATTACAAATTACTTTTATTCAGAAAATGCATATTACTACTTGTTTAAAATACATATACAATCCTTTTCAGATGCTATTGTGTAATATAATTAGAATATCCAAGGCTGTATATGGTTTGTAAAAGAATCAAGATAAAATATTTTCAATTAAAAAAAAAAAACTATATACTATGCTTATTCAAAATAATAATCATGTAACACTTGTATTTAATTTAAAGCAGAAAATAGTAAGGGAAAAAAACAGATTTCCTTAAGTTTATCTTCTATTGAAGTTATTCATTTAATTTATATTTGTTAAGATATAAATTTATCTACTTTAACTAATCTTCGAATTCTTCTTCTACAATTAGTGATGCGATACCACCTTGACACAATAGATATTTAAAGCATTTCTCACCACAAAAGAGCACTTCTTTAGAGCTCTTTTTACTGTTTCTTTTGAGGTGATACGCAGGTTACGCACAAGAATTTTTATGACACTTTTTTCTAATTCGGCATTTAAATAAACAGGAGACTGTGATATCTTCAGGCTGTCGCCAACTTTATGGCTTTCTTCTTCAAAAGGATATTGAAACTTATACAAATAGTCTTGCTCCCCTTCTTCAAGAAAAAAATATTGTGTATCATCTTCATCAAACTTGTTTACAATTTTTAATACATCTTCAAAGGTTGGCATTAGAATACCTCCATTCTCTGAATTAGCATTACGGGCGATGAAAACTTAAATCTTCTACCTTAATTTCATCTAAATACTTTCAGCATTCCTTTAAGACTTCCGTTCGCTTCAAAAAATTCCTCATATTGTTTAGTATAAATGATGAACATGCATTTGGCCACTATTTCAGCAAGTAAAAAGCATTCAGGCTGACTTTTAAGAACACGACACAGAAAAGGCACACCAGCAAGAAATTATAAAAAGATGGAGATTGGCAGAAATCAGGGCTTCTTTTCAACAAGAATCTTGCTAAACCATATTTTGAACAGAAAAATTCGTCTTCGTTGTGTTTTTTGAAATAGTCATCAAAAATTCCTCCATAAATCTCATTCATTTTATTGATCGTTTCAATACTCGTCTTAGTATTGGACGTTCTTTAGCTGTTAGGGATGGCATTATAAGATCAACGGCATTACTATCATCGTACTGACAAACAAAATACAGCATATGTGAAGCATTCTATGTCAAACTCCATTTTAAAGATTAGCAAAAATTTAAGCAAATGTGATCGTTAAAACTAAATAAAGCTTGTTCATACACAAGAACCTACAAATATTAATCTGTTGGCAATAGTAAAATAACCGCAAAATTATCTTTCGAATTTGCTAGGCAAACGGCATTGACCAATTGGAAGCATCATTTCACAGACTTTAGAGAACAAAAGTACTCGTAGAGGAGCGTCCAATCATATTGCGGTATTTTTTGTCACAACCATGAAAGTAAACTGCCTTTGGCGGGAACACTACATTTGGCGATACTAGGAACACTACATTTGGCGAGAATCGCGTTTTGAAATAAATATGACCATTAGGTCAAACAGGAATTTGAACATGATTAGAAACATGACCATTCATTAACTGATAATAAAAAATGCCCCAGAAGATTTGAAATGCTGTTTATGACTCATTTTTAATTTTTTTTTTTTTTTTTTGTATTTTATAATAAGTTCAATTCTACAAGAAATAGTTGAGGATTCTGTTAGATGAGGGGGAGGGGGATTGTTAGATGAGGGGGCATACATATTCATTAATATAAAACTTTTTTCTGTTATTCAACTAATATTTTATTTTATTATTCGAAAATGTTTAGATACATAATCCTGTTTAAAAAAAATAACAGAAATATAATTGTAAGTACAAAATTCTAAGATATATTTTTTAGTATAAAAATATTTACAAAAAGACAAGTTATTCTTAAAACACTATTCAATACAAGGATATTAAATAATATAATATAATCTTATGTGAGGATAAGTTTTTTTATAAAATATGCAAAAACATGGCCTACATATACAATAATTAAAAATATTAAACAAATAAAATATCCTCATAACAAAATGACACGTTACTTTTATTCAGACAATTCAGAAAATAGCCATTTAAAATACCACTAAAATGACAATTTAAAATTCCCAGAATAAATTATTAAAACTGCCAGATTAGTTCATTAGATTAATTAAATACTTATTACAACTATCAGATTAAATTATTAGAATTAATTAATGATTTAAATTATCAGATTAATTATTAAAAGTATCACTTTAAATTATCAGAATGTTTAATATTATAGTAAAATACTTCGTTTTCAAGATGATCAAAATTAAACATAAATTTTTTAAAAAAGTCATTTTCTTAAGATCACAAGAATTGACCATTGATTTCTCCCTTAGTTCGCCGCTGAAAATTGTACAAATTCCCAAGTATTTCCAATACAAATTTCCAATTGTACAATTGCACATATTCTTATTTTTTATATCTATTTTTGAAATTACTCAGTTAAAAATATCTTATGTCATCTAAACTTGCCCCATTTAGCTATTATTATTTAACTACTTGTCTCATTTAAAATTATTTTTTTAACCATCCCGATTTATTTGTCATCTGAAAAACTTGACACATTAGATATTTAAAACATTTTCTCCACAATAAGAACAACTCTTGCGAGCTCTATTTGCTATTTGTCTGAACAAAAATGAGTCTGAAACATAAAAGCTCCATTTTCCTATTTTCGTCTTTTTCATCTATTGCCATAGGTAAAGACGACAACTTGAGGTAGTCTGCAGAAATACGATTGTCTTCATCAGGACAATAATAATCATACAAATATGCTAATTCAGAGGCCCCAATCTCAAAATACACGGAATCATATTCATCAAACTGTTTTATGATGTTAAATACATCATTAAAGTTGGGAATTAAAACACATCCGCTCTCTGAATTAGCATGACGGTAGATAAAACTTCTCAAATCTTCTTTCTTAATTTCATCAAAATACTTCCGCATTCCGATAAGACCGCCGTTCGCCATGAAAGTCCGCATATCCTTCCTTAAAAACGATAAAGAGGCATTTTGCCACTATTTGAAGAAGTAAAAGGCACTCAGGTTGTCTTTGTAGAAAATGGCACATAAAAAGACACACCACTAAGAAGTTATAAAAAGACGGTGATCGACAGAAAAGCAAGCTTTTTATTAACAGGAATTTCGCAAAAATCTCTTTTGAATACAGAACTTTGTCCTCTTTCAATTTTTCAAAATAGCATTCAAAAAATTTTCCCGTAAATGTCATCCATTTTTTTTTTTTTTATCGTTTTCCCTACTCGTTTCAAGGTTAGACATTCTTCATGATCTAGGTAGGTAATCCAAGACAATTTTATACGCTTCATCGTCTCCGTGATGATAAACTAAACAAATAAAGCGTATGCGAAGTGTTCAACATATGCAAAGTATTCCAGATTAATATCCATTTTTTAAGATTTATATAATTAAATTTACTAATGTTTACAGTTAAATGAAGCTGGTTCATGACTTAACAATTTAGAAAATGAAAAACGCGCGACTACAGCATCATAATTGCAAAAATGATGTTTCTAATTTGATACTGAAAAATGGATTTTTTCAGTTCAAATCCGAGAAATATCCAAATTGAATTGAGTTGTTTCTCTACTGGACGGATACAGACGATTTTCATTATCCCTAAACACACTATATATTTGTGTGAAAATGACATTTATCATACCCATATCTTTGAAGCCGAGTGTCTAGCGCTCTGGAGCTCGGTGAAACAGGTTTTTCCGGAGTCCCGGCGGTACCATGGATGCTTGTAGTGGTTCGATCCCCCTTTTGCCGTAGCTCCCGGTCTCCTATGACTGTAAGAGAGTCACGGAACATAAGTCAGACCTACCTACGGGTTCTCCATCAGAACAGAAGCTGCACCCCTCTTCCTTCTTTCCTTTTGAAAAATAAATTCTTTATATATTTCGCAAAAAAATTTTAATTTTTATTAAATGTAGCATAATCTATAAGTTTCACGCACATACACATGCATCATAATGTACTTTCGTATAAAACTATATTAACTAGAATTTTAGACTCCAATTATTAATACAGAATACAGTAAATTAATTAATATCAGGTTCCCTACGAGAATTCGGTTTTCAGCATTAAAAGCAAACATCATATAATTAGATACCACGTGTATAAATTTGACAGCTGTCTCACTATTAGTATGACAGCTGAAATTTTTTACTGTTTTAATGTTTACAATTTTTTGCAAATTTTAGTTTTTACAATATTTTTAATGCTTGTTCACTATGCTATTCCCAGTTCCCGATATTCTTCCGTATTATTAATATACGATTCTATTTTTAATTAGGATGCTTTAAAAATTCCCATCCTTACTTAACATTTTAGAGTTTTTCATTTATTTGATTTCTGTATTCATTAATATAATTTTTTTGTTTTTGTGAAAATTCACTATTTTGTTCGACGATAGTATTTTTTTTTTAAAAACAAGAAAATTTGGGAATCAAATTATATTAAGTAAAAAGATTTATCCCCTCTATTTATTTCTATTAACTCTATTTATATAAATAGAGTTCTGCATATATGTAAATAAAAATTAAAGTTTTCCCATGAACCCGAAAAAGTGGCCCTCATCTTGAAGCCATGTTATAGGTCTAGTATAGGGCACGTTGCATAATAAATGATTTTAGAAACTCTTTTCAAACAGCCAAGAACTCTATTTATATAACTAGGAGTTAATAGAAATAAATAGAGGATAAATCTTTTTACTTAATATAATTTGATTTAATTTTCTTTTCTTTTTTTTTTTTTAAATACTATCGTCCGAACAAAATAGTGAATTTTCACAAAAACAAAAAAAAATTATATTAATGAATGAAATCAAATAAATGAAAAACTCTAAATGTTAAGTAAGGATATTAATTTTTAAAAGCATCTATTAAATGATCATATGTAATAATACGGAAGGAATGCTCGAGACTGGAAGCTGGCATAGTGAGCAAGCATTAAAAATATTGTAAGCAAAATTTGCAAAATTCAGCAAACGACAAAACAGTAAGCTGACAATAGTGAGACGGCGATCAGAAACCGCCACGTGGTATCTAACCCGCTCATGCTGAAGGCCAGATTCTCGTGAATTTACTATGACTATGACCAATTGAGTCTAAAATTCAGTTGTGGCAGTCAGCCTGTGCGTGGCCTGCTAGACCATGCTTATTTAATAAAGTAAGTACAAAATATAAAAGAATTTATTTTCAAAGGAAAATGCCTTCTGTTCAGAACCCGTAGGTAAATTTGACTTATGTTCCGTGACTCTCTTACAGTCATGGGAGGGCAGGGACTAACAAAATATCAATGACACCATCTCGCCGACATCGGCTTCAAGATATGGAGTGTGATAAATGTCATTCACACAAATATAGTTTGTTCATTAATGAAATCGTCTTATCCGTCGAGTAGAAAACGGCTCAATTCGGATATTTCCCAGGCTGAAAAGAGATCCGTTTTCAGTATCAAGTAGAAGGCATCATTTGCAATGTATTTAGCAGCCAGTCACGCACGTTCATTTCTAAATTGTTAAGTCCAGCGAACCAACTCATTAACTAGCAAGCATTGGTAAGAACTGGTATATACCCAAAGAAATGGACGTGAATCTGGGCCATGTTGAGCACTTCACGCACCGCTTATTTGTTTGGTTATCATCACCGGGACGGCAGTCGCCCGATGGCAGGCCCACCTACCTAGTAAATGAAAATGTCAACGCTAAGGCGAGGCTGGAAAACGATAAAAGATGGATGACATTACGGAGAACCGCAGTGCTATTTTGAAAGAGGTGATAAGTTCTGTTCAACGCAGAACCAGCTCTGTCGATCGCAACTGTGAGTGGTGTGTCTTTATCTCTGAAGGCAACCTGGAAATACCTGCCAGCTAACAATCAGTGGCAAAATAACATAACATCGTTTTAAAGGATATGCGGACTTTCATGAACAACGAACTATCGGGAATGCGGAAGCCTGATGAAACGAGAAGATGCTTCGTCATCTGAGGCGGTGTGCACAGCCAACTTTTAATGATATGTATTGTATCATAAAGCTATTTATATATTCCATGTGTGGGTAATATTAACATATTCGCCGAATGGCATTCATATTCTGCGAACTACCTCAAGTTGATAGGTATGACGCTCGTGAAAAGACGAAAATGGAAAATGTTTCTCGGGCTTTCATTGTGTTCAGACAAGCCTTAGTAAACTTCGCGAAATTGTTCTTACCGATGAGAAAATGATATCAATGATCGGATTTTCGGATGACAAATAATCCGGGATGATTAAAAAAACCTAATTTTAAATGAGACAATGTGTAATAGCTAAATGAAGACAGGGTTTAGGCTGAGCATAGGTAACAGTATTTCAAAAATAGATAGCAAAAATAGAGTATCTGATAAACACTGGAAAATTTGTATTGAATACTTTTGGGATTTGTAATAGAGGAGAAATCAATGGTCAACTAACAACGATCTTAAGCAGACTTAAA
Organism: Caerostris extrusa; assembly: GCA_021605095.1. Lineage (NCBI taxonomy): Eukaryota > Metazoa > Arthropoda > Arachnida > Araneae > Araneidae > Caerostris > Caerostris extrusa. Next base: position 23,797 of record BPLR01015226.1, read on the forward strand.
ATTATGTTTAATACGATCATCTTGAAAAGCAGAAAGTATTTATGACATTCGACTACAAGGTGACCACCCATTATTATAGAAAACTGTCTGATAATTTAAATCATTAATTAATTCTAATAATTTAATCCTGATAGTTGTAATGAAAGTATTTAATTAATCTAAATAGACAATCTGGCAGTTTAAATAATTTATTCTGGGGTACAAGTATATTTAATTATTTTTAAATGGCTATTTTTGCAATTTGTCTGTAAAAGTAACGTGTCATTGTATGAATATTTTATTTGTTTAATGTACAAACCAGTATGTATTTTATGGACTTGTATCCTAACATGAATTATATTATGTATTTATTATCGAATAGTGTTTAAGAATAATAACATTAATGTTTTACTAAGCGGAAACCACAATTATATTTCTGTTTTTAAACGGGATTATGTCTCAAACCATTTCGAGCTAATAAAATAAGTATTGGCATGATAATGACAGCAATAGCCCCCTCGTGAAATACCTCGTCAACTTCTTCAGCAAATTGAGCTTGATATAAATACGAAAAAAAAGAGTAAAATGATCTTTGCTATTCTAGAGCATTTTATTATCAGTTCTAATCATGTTCAGCTTCACGAACAAACGCCGCCAGACCTGTATCCACTGTGTTCCGCCAGAGAACATTACCTAATGAACCGTGACAAATACAATATGGACTCTGCATTGCTTTTGTTCTCTAAAGTGCGACGAGCATATTGCCCAATTGGTCAACAAGACGCTTGCTTTGAAGTCGAAAGATATATTTTGCTGATTTTTATTGCCAACAATTCAATATTTGTAGGATTCTATTTAGCAGGCAAGCTTTAAACGATCACACGCTGAAGTACCTTTGTCTTCAAAAATGGTGACATAAACTTTATTTGTCAATGCGATGACTGTGTGCCGTTGATCTTGTGCTGCATCTAACGGCAAAGAACGTCCAATACTCGACAGTGATGAAACGTCAATAATGAGCGAGATTTATGGAGGGCTACGATGACCTTTCAAAAAACACAACAGAGCAATTGTTCAAATATGGTTTGAAAATATATCTTTACTAATTTCAACAGTGCCCCTGTCACTCAGACTGGCAAAATCGGCACCTGATGCACACTGCTGAAAACCAGTGACGAAAATCCTTCTTCGCTACTAGGCAATATGAAGAGGCGACAACAGAGGAGTCTTTCAAAGGAGATGTATTCCAGATATTAAGGTAAGAAGACTGGAAGTTTCATCTTGAATTCGAGAGATGGAAGGTAATTAATGCCCTTAGCAAGAATTAATGGTGATGAATGTTACACAATGTTTTCTTGGAGACAAAGTTTCAATGTCCTTTTGAGAAGAAAATAAGATCTCCCATTTATTTCAAATAACGAATTGAAAAAAGAGTTATAAATTCTTATTGCTATATTCTATTAATCTCTCAAAAAGCTGACAAAGAGCTCTAAAAGGTATCTTTGATGATGAAAATGCTTAGTATCTGATGTCAGGTATCATGTGTTGACAAGAAGAATTCGAGACAAGCCGGACAATTCCTCATCTTGAAAGCAAATAGCAAGTAAATGAGACAACTTCAATCAGAAGATAAACACAAATCTGTTTTACCTACAGCCTCTTGCTTTTAGAGTACCGAGACGTTACATGGGTGGCGCCAGCACTGGCTTTTAATTGAAAATGACCATCTTGTTTAACACCTTTGATATTCTGAGTATATTCTGAAAGGATTAGCTGTATTTCCAAACAATGGCAATATGCATTTCTGAATAAGCAATTTAGTAATAAGTTTATTTATACATTTTTGTTAAATAAACTGGTGCCACTGACCAATTTTAAATATCCTTTTCTTTCCAAATTTGTATAACTATTTGTTTTTATAAATATTATTTAAATGGTAAATTTTAACTTTTTACAAAAATCTGTTTTTTTTGCTTTTTCTGCTTTAAATGAAATGTTATTATTATTGTGGCATATTATATATATATGAAGCTAACAACAGCAACATAGCTGTATGTGTTTTTGTGAATATTTATCTTTATTTTAGGCCATGTGCTTTTGAGCAGTCTTGAATATTCTAATTATGCTACATATTAACATCTGAGATAATAGTGATGTGCATTTCTCTTGATAAAAATGACCACTGTATAAGTTATGATGAAAGCTTTATTTATATATTTGTTAATTTAAATATTCTTTATAAATGTTTTAAAAATACATTTCTCAAATTCATTTGGAATAATTTTCGATTATAATACAGTGCATTTTGTTAATCTAGTAACAACAAGGTGAGGCAGAAAGAGCTATGACCGAAGAATTTCCCAGTGCTGGAAACAGATAAGAGTAAAACAAGGGTTTAGCTAAGTGCAGTGCAGGTGCAAAAAATACCCTCTGTGTGCTGCCTCATTCCCGCTAATCACTTCCATAAATAAGTATGAGCACTGCAAGGTATTGAAGTGAGACTTCACACCTCCAGCAACTTTCCCTTTGAGATGTTGCAGTTTTAATGATCGGCATTATCTATTCCCATAAGAACTTCAAAATATTGCTAAATTTTTCTAAAACTTACTCACGAGTGTACAACTCAGAAAATAAAGCTGAATAATGAGAAGTATTTTCATTCCTGAAAGGATGACGTGGGCAAGGTAAAATCTTTCATTTTGAAGAACATTATATTGTATTTTAATTGAATGCTCAACTGATCCTTCA